>CACSLK010019268.1:569-11716 GCA_902706635.1 Striga hermonthica | reverse complement strand
CGATTCAAGGCACTGGTTTGTGGCTTATCGGCAGTCGGGACACGCGATCTTCATCACCGCTGTGTGCGGTAGCGCGACCACGGCCGGCCCTTGCCGGCCGTCCGGCAAACTTCTTCGACCAAACAGACTTCTTTTAACCTTTTCTGACCTAACATGAACATAATTATCAATCAAGACCTGAACACGCAATTGTTGCACATTGAACACGAAAGGCCGCGGCGGGCGCGCCGTGCGCCGCCGACGGCTATACGCCGTCTCTCGGCCACAACTCCTTTTTCCTCGGCAACTACAGAACAACTTGACCTGAACTCTAATATGAGGCAATTTAGAACCTAAACACACGGATGAACATGATTTTTACTGAAATTGCTAAGACATGGTCCGCGGCCGCCCGTGGCTACGCGCGATAGGTGCTAGCGACGGCGTGGGCCAATTCATCGACAAAACTTTATTTTTGCCTCGACTAATATGAACTTAATGAACATAAAATAGGCTAAACTGAACAATTAAACATTAAAAGTTCGAGAGTTGCCGGGAAAAATCGAAAGTTGTTCGGTCATGATCTTACTTACGCATATTCGGACTTAAACACGGCTTTCTTAGAAATTTTCGAATATGATCTGAACATTTAACCTTAGCATGATCTTAACAACGTGAATACAAGATGGTGAGGACGTTACCTCTTGAATCGCTCGACTGAATTGGAAAAATAGAGCGTGCTTCTTGTCCTTGCGTGTGCCGTGTGCTTATACTATCTTGGCCGTGCGTTTAGATGGAAAAATTAGGGAGATTGCTATCTTTCTTGCTGCTGAATATGGGGAGTATATAGGGAGGAATATGCTGCTTATGTCTTATAAGAAAATGAGGGAAAATTCAACCAAAGTCTTCAATTTATACCAAAGCCGTAAGGGGGATGATGATGATGTATTGAAGACGTGGCTCCCTTCTCCTCTCAACATTTGCTAGTTAATGAAAGGGATTGTTGATGACTAATCCCCATACTTTATCTCTTCTTAAGCCACGTTTCATGAGTAAAATTGAAGGGAAAAATAATCCTTCATACTTAAGAAACTTGAATGAAATGTGGGGACTTATACATAGTGCACGGGATTAGAGCATTTGGACGGCTGAATGTTAATACAAGGACTAATTATTATTATTACTTAATCCTTTAAATTATGTTTAATTATTTAATTAAACATAATGCTTAATTACCAAAATTATTCCGAACGTAAACGGTACGTCGATAATAAATTTCGGTAATCCCAACTGAAAATAATTAATTCCGAAAATAACAATCGATAACGTTATTATATCGGAACTAAAACATAATTTATACCGATAAAATATCGGGATATTACAAATGGTGTCGTGTTTGAAAACAAGTCTTTCCGGAGAAGTTGGTTACATTTTTTGTTCTTGCCCCTATTTACCCTAATTTTTCTCGACTTTTTTAAACTTGAACGATTTTGCTTCAAAACAAGGTGGGGCGATAAATATATGTTATCCACATCAAATAATGGTGTTGTATTCGAAACAAGTCTTTCTGAAGACCTTGCTTACATTTTCGTTCTTGCCCCTATGTACCCTTATTTTCCTCGACTATTTTAAACGTGTACGATTTAGCTTCAAAACACGATGGGCGATAGATATATGTTATCCACATCAAATAATGGTGTCGTGTTCGAAAACAAGTCTTTCCGGAGATGTTGCTTACATTTTTCGTTCTTGCCCCTATTTACCCTTATTTTCCTCGACTTTTTTAAACGTGTACGATTTTGCTTCAAAACACGATGGGGCGATAAATATATGTTATCCACATAAAATACTATTGTCGTCTTCGAAAACAAGTCTTTGCAGAGACGTTGCTTACATTTTTCGTTCTTGCCCCTATTTACACTTATTTTCATCGACTTTTTTAAACGTGTAAGATTTTGCTTCAAATCACAATGCGGCGATAAATATATGTTATCCACATAAAATAATATTGTCGTCTTCGAAAACAGTCTTTGCAGAGACGTTGCTTACATTTTCGTTCTTGCCCGTATTTACTCTTATTTTCCTCGACTTTTTTAAACGTGTACGATTTTGCTTCAAAACACGATGGGGCGATAAATATATGTTATCCACATCAAATGATGGTGCCGTGTTCGAAAACAAGTCTTTCAGTAGACCTTGCTTACATTTTCGTTCTTGCCTCTATTTACCCTTATTTTCCTCGACTTTTTTAAACGTGTACGATTTTGCTTCAAAATAAGATGGGGCAACAAATATATGTTATCCACATAAAATAATATTGTCGTGTTCGAAAACAAGTCTTTGAAGAGACGTTTCTTACATTTTCGTTCTTGCCCGTATTTACTCTTATTTTTGTCGACTTTTTTAAATGTGTACGATTTTGTTTCAAAACACGATAGTGGGATAAATATATGTTATTCTCATCAAATAATGGTGCCATGTTCGAAAACAAGTCTTTCCGGAGACATTGCTTACATTTTTCGTTCTTGCCCCTATTTACCCTTATTTTCCTCGACTTTTTTAAATGTGTACGATTTTGTTTAAGAACACGAAGGGACGATAAATATATGTTATCCACATCCAATAATGGTGTCGTGTTTGAAAACAAGTCTTTCCGGAGAAGTTGGTTACATTTTTTGTTCTTGCCCCTATTTACCCTTATTTTTCTCGACTTTTTTAAACTTGTACGATTTTGCTTCAAAACACGATGGGGTGACAAATATATGTTATCCACATCAAATAATGGTGCCGTGTTCGAAAACAAGTCTTTCCGGAGACATTGCTTACATTTTTTGTTCTTGCCCCTATTTACCCTTATTTTCTTCGACTTTTTTAAACGTGTACGATTTTGCTTCAAAACACGATGCAGCGATAAATATATGTTATCCAGATAAAATAATATTGTCGTCTTCGAAAACAAGTCTTTGCAGAGACGTTGCTTACATTTTTCGTTCTTGCCCCTATTTACACTTATTTTCCTCGACTTTTTTAAACGTGTACGATTTTGCTTCAAAACACGATGCGACGATAAATATATGTTATCCACATAAAATAATATTGTCGTCTTCGAAAATAGTCTTTGCAGAGACGTTGCTTACATTTTCGTTCTTGCCCGTATTTACTCTTATTTTCCTCGACTTTTTTAAATGTGTACGATTTTGCTTCAAAACACGATGGGGCGATAAATATTTGTTATCCACATCAAATGATGGTGCCGTGTTCGAAAACAAGTCTTTCCGTAGATCATGCTTACATTTTCGTTCTTGCCTCTATTTACCCTTATTTTCCTCGACTTTTTTAAACGTGTACGATTTTGCTTCAAAATAAGATGGGGCAATAAATATAAGTTATCCACATAAAATAATATTGCCATGTTCGAAAACAAGTCTTATAAGAGACGTTTCTTACATTTTCGTTCTTGCCCGTATTTACTCTTATTTTCCTCAACTTTTTTAAACGTGTACGGTTTTGCTTCAAAACACGATAGGGGGATAAATATATGTTATCCACATCAAATAATGGTGCCATGTTCGAAAACAAGTCTTTCCGGAGACATTGCTTACATTTTTCTTTCTTGCCCCTATTTACCCTTATTTTCCTCGACTTTTTTAAATGTGTACGATTTTGTTTCAGAACACGAAGGGGCGATAAATATATGTTATCCACATCCAATAGTGGTGTCGTGTTTGAAAACAAGTCTTTCCGGAGAAGTTGGTTACATTTTTTGTTCTTTCCCCTATTTACCCTCATTTTTCTCGACTTTTTTAAACTTGTACGATTTTGCTTCAAAACACGATGGGGCGATAAATATATGTTATCCACATCAAATAATGGGTAAAATACTTTTTCCCATCTGAACTATCACGGTTTGGCGCATAACCATATAAACTATTTTTTTTAACAAACCACCATATGTACTATACGGGTTTGTCAATGTGCCCCCTAAACCAGATATAAAAGTGGTTTTGACTGAAAAAGCTGTTTTGTCACCATATATGCCCCCTAAATACTTTTACAAACTACCATATGAACTATCACGGGTTTGTCAATGTGCCCCCTAAACCACTTTTATATCCGGTTTAGAGGGCATATTGACAAACCCGTATAGTTCATATGGTGGTTTGTAAAAAAAAATAGTTTATATGGTGATGCGCCAAAACCGTCATAGTTCGGATGGGAAAAAGTATTTTATTCTCAAATAATGGTGCCGTGTTCGAAAACAAGTCTTTCTGAAGACCTTGCTTACATTTTCGTTCTTGCCCCTATTTACCCTTATTTTCCCCGACTTTTTTAAACGTGTACGATTTAGCTTCAAAACACGATGGGCGATAAATATATGTTATCCACATCAAATAATGGTGTCGTGTTCGGAAAAAAACCTTTCCGGAGACATTGCTTACATTTTTCGTTCTTGCCCCTATTTACACTTATTTTCCTCGACTTTTTTAAACGTGTACGATTTTGCTTCAAAACAAGATGCGGCGACAAATATATGTTATTCACATAAAATAATATTGTCGTCTTCGAAAAGAGTCTTTGCAGAGACGTTGCTTACATTTTCGTTCTTGCCCCTATTTACCCTTATTTTCCTCGACTTTTTTAAACGTGTACGATTTTGCTTCAAAACACGATGGGGCGATAAATATATGTTATCCACATCAAATTATGGTGCCGTGTTCGAAAACAAGTCTTTCCGGAGACACATTTTCGTTCTTGCCTCTATTTACCCTTATTTTCCTCGACGTTTTTAAACGTGTAAGATTTTGCTTCAAAACACGATGAGGCGATAGATAAATGTTATCCACATCAAATAATGGTGCCGTGTTCAAAAACAAGTCTTTTCGGAGACGTTGCTTACATTTTTCACACTTGCCCCTATTTACCCTTATTTTCTTAGACTTTTTTAAACGTATACGATTTTGCTTCAAAATACGATGGGGCTATAAATATATGTTATCCACATCAAATAATGGTGTCGTGTTCGAAAACAAGTCTTTCCGGAGACGTTGTTTATATTTTTGTTCTTGCCCCTATTTGCCCTTATTTTCCTTGACTTTTTTAAACGTGTACCATTTTGTTTCAAAATGCGATGGGGCGACAAATATATGTTATCCACATCAAATAATGGTGCCGTGTTCGAAAACAAGTCTTTCCGTAGACCTTGCTTACATTTTCGTTCTTGCCTCTATTTACCCTTATTTTCCTCGACTTTTTTGAACGTGTACGATTTTGCTTCAAAACACGATGGGGCGATAAATATATGTTATCCACATAAAACAATATTGCCGTGTTCGAAAACAAGTCTTTGCAGAGACGTTGCTTACATTTTCGTTCTTGCCCATATTTACTCTTATTTTCCTCGACTTTTTTAAACGTGTACGATTTTTGCTTCAAAACACGATAGGGGGATAAATATATGTTATCCACATCAAATAATGGTGCCATGTTCGAAAACAAGTCTTTCCGGAGACGTTGCTTACATTTTTAGTTCTTGCCCCTATTTACCCTTATTTTTTCCGACTTTTTTAAATGTGTACGATTTTGTTTCAGAACACGAAGGGGCGATAAATATATGTTATCCATATCCAATAATGGTGTCGTGTTTGAAAACAAGTCTTTCCGGAGAAGTTGGTTACATTTTTTGTTCTTGCCCCTATTTACCCTTATTTTTCTCGACTTTTTTAAACTTGTACGATTTTGCTTCAAAACAAGATGGGGCGATAAATATATGCTATCCACATCAAATAATGGTGTCGTGTTCGAAAACAAGTCTTTCTGAAGACCTTGCTTACATTTTCGTTCTTGCCCCTATTTACCCTTATTTTCCTCGACTTTTTCAAATGTGTACGATTTAGCTTCAAAACACGATGGACAATAAATATATGTTATCCACATCAAATAATGGTGTCGTGTTCGAAAACAAGCCTTTCCGGAAACGTTGCTTACATTTTTCGTTCTTGCCCCTATTTACACTTACTTTCCTCGACTTTTTTAAACGTGTACGATTTTGCTTCAAAACACGACGGGGCGATAAATATATGTTATCCACATAAAATAATATTGTCGTCTTCGAAAAAAAGTCTTTGCAGAGACGTTGCTTACATTTTCGTTCTTGCTCGTATTTACTCTTATTCCTCGACTTTTTTAAACGTGTACGATTTTGCTTCAAAACACGATGGGGCGATAAATATATGTTATCCACATAAAATAATCGTGTCGTGTTCGAAAACAAGTCTTTCCATAGAAGTTGCTTACATTTTCATTCTTGCCCCTATTTACCCTTATTTTTCTCGACATTTATAAAAGTGTACAATTTTTGCTTTAAAACACGATGGGGCGATAAATATATGTTATCCACGTCAAATAATGATGTCGTGTTCAAAAATAAGTCTTTCCGAAGACGTTGGTTACATTTTTTGTTATTGCCCCTATTTACCCTTATTTTTCTCAAACTTCTTTAAACTTGTACGATTTTGCTTCAAAACACGATGGGGTGATAAATATATGTTATCCACATCAAATAATGGTGCCGTGTTCGAAACAAGTCTTTCCGGAGACGTTGCTTACATTTTTCGTTCTTGCCCTTATTTACCCTTATTTTTCTCGACTTTTTTAAATGTGTAAGATTTTGTTTCAATACACGATGAGGCAATAAATATATGTTATCCACATCAAATAATGGTGCCGTGTTAGAAAACAAGTCTTTCAGGAGACGTTGCTTACATTTTTCGCTCTTGCCCCTATTTACCGTTATTTTCCTAGACTTTTTTAAACGGGTACGATTTTGCTTCAAAACACGATGGGGCGATAAATATATGTTATCCACATAAAATAATGGTGCCGTGTTCGAAAACAAGTCTTTCCGGAGATGTTGCTTACATTTTTCGTTCTTGCCCCTATTTACCCTTATTTTTCTCGACTTTTTTAAACGTGTACGATTTTGCTTCAAAACACGATGGGGTGATAAATATATGTTATCCACATAAAATAATAGTGTCGTGTTCGAAAAGAAGTCTTTCCGGAGACGTTGCTTACATTTTCGTTCTTGCCTCTATTTACCCTTATTTTCCTCAATTATTTAAACGTGTACGATTTTGCTTTAAAACACGATGAGGCGAGAAATATATGTTATCCACTTCAAATAATGGTGCCGAGTTCGAAAACAAGTCTTTCCAGAGACGTTATTTACATTTTTCGCTCTTGCCCCTATTTATCCTTATTTTCCTCGACTTTTTTAAACGTGTACGATTTTTGCTTCAAAATACGATGGGGCTATAAATATATGTTATACACATCAAATAATGGTGCCGTGTTCGAAAACAAGTCTTTCTGGAGACGTTGCTTATATTTTCATTCTTGCCCCTATTTACACTTATTTTCGTCGACTTTTTAAAACATGTACGATTTTGTTTCAAAAACATGATGAGGTGATAAATATATGTTATCCACATCAAATAATGGTGTCGTGTTAGAAAACAAGTCTTTCCGGAGATGTTGCTTACATTTTTCGCTCTTGCACCTATTTTACCCTTATTTTTCTCGACTTTTTTAAACTTGTACGATTTTGCTTCAAAATACGATGGGGCGATAAATATATGTTATCCACATAAAATAATGGTGTCGTGTTCGAAAACAAGTCTTTCCAGAGAAGTTGCTTACATTTTCGTTCTTGCCCCTATTTACCCTTATTTTTCTCGACTTTTTTCTAAGTGTACAATTTTGCTTCAAAACACAATGGGGCGATAAATATATGTTATCCACGTCAAATAATGGTGTCGTGTTCGAAAACAAGTCTTTCCGGAGACGTTGGTTACATTTTTCGTTCTTGCCCCTATTTACCCTTATTATTCTCAAAAACTTTTTTAAACCTGTACGATTTTGCTTCAAAACACGACGGGGCGATAAATATATGTTATCCACATCAAATAATGGTGCCATGTTCGAAAACATGTCTTTTCGGAGACGTTGCTTACATTTTTTGTTCTTGCCTTTATTTACCCTTATTTTGCTCGATATTTTTAAACATCTACGATTTTGTTTCAAAACACGATGATGCGATAAATATATGTTATCCACATCAAATAATGGTGCCGTGTTAGAAAACAAGTCTTTCAGGAGACGTTGCTTACATTTTTCGCTCTTGCCCCTATTTACCCTTATTTTCCTCGACTTTGTTAAATGTGTACGATTTTGCTTCCAAACACGATGGGGCGATAAATATATGTTATCCACATAAAATAATGGTGCCGTGTTCGAAAACAAGTCTTTCGGGAGACGTTGCTTACATTTTCATTCTTGCCCCTATTTACCCTTATTTTTCTCGACTTTTTTAAAAGTGTACAATTTTACTTCAAAACTCGATGGGATGATAAATATATGTTATCCACGTCAAATAATGGTGCCGTGTTCGAAAACAAGTCTTTCCAGAGACGTTGGTTACATTTTTCGTTCTTGTCCCTATTTACCCTTATTTTTCTCAAAAACTTTTTTAAACTTGTACGATTTTGCTTCAAAACACGATGGGACGATAAATATATGTTATCCACATCAAATAATGGTGCCATATTCGAAAACAAGTCTTTCCAGAGACGTTGCTTACATTTTTCATTCTTGCCCTTATTTACCCTTATTTTCCTCGACTTTTTTAAACGTGTACGATTTTGTTTCAAAACATGATGAGGCGATAAATATATATTATCCACATCAAATAATGGTGCCGTGTTAGAAAACAAGTCTTTCAGGAGATGTTGCTTACATTTTTCGCTCTTGCCCCTATTTACCCTTATTTTCCTCGACTTTTTTAAACGTGTACGATTTTGCATCAAATCACGATGGGGCGATAAATATATGTTATCCACATAAAATAATGGTGTCGTATTCGAAAACAAGTCTTTCTGGAGACGTTGCTTACATTTTCGTTCTTGCCCCTATTTACCCTTATTTTTCTAGACTTTTTTAAAAGTGTACGATTTTGCTTCAAAACACGATGGGGCGATAAATATATGTTATCCACGTCAAATAATGGAGCCGTGTTCGAAAATAAGTCTTTCCGGAGACGTTGCTTACATTTTTCGTTCTTGCCCTTCTTTACCATTATTTTTCTCGACTTTTTAAAACGTGTACGATTTTGTTTCAATACACGATGATGCAATAAATATATGTTATCCACATCAAATAATGGTGCCGTGTTAGAAAACAAGTCTTTCAAAAGACGTTGCTTACATTTTTCGCTCTTGCCCCTATTTACCCTTATTTTCCTAGACTTTTTTAAACGGGTACAATTTTTCTTCAAAACACGATGGGGCGATAAATATATGTTATTCACATAAAATAATGGTGTCGTGTTCGAAAACAAGTCTTTCTGGAGACGTTGCTTACATTTTCATTCTTGCCCTTATTTACCCTTATTTTTCTCGACCTTTTTAAAAGTGTACGACTTTGCTTCAAAACATGATGCAAGAAATATATGTTATTCATATCAAATAATGGTGTCGTTCGAAAACAAGCCTTTCAGGTGACGTTGAATATTTTTTCGTTTTTGCCCATATTTACTCTTATTTTCCTCGACTTCTTTAAATGTATACGAATATGGTACGAAACGCGATGGTGGGAGAAATATATGTTATTCACATAAAATAATGGTGCCGTGTTCGAAAACAAGTCTTTCTGGAGACGTTGCTTACATTTTCATTCTTGCCCTTATTTACCCTTATTTTTCTCGACCTTTTTAAAAGTGTACGACTTTGCTTCAAAACATGATGGGGCGACAAATATATGTTATCCACGTCAAATAATGGTGCCGTGTTCGAAAACAAGTCTTTCCGGAGACGTTGCTTACATTTTTCGTTCTTGCACCTATTTACCCTTATTTTTCTCGACTTTTTTAAACGTGTACGATTTTGCTTCAAAACACGATGGGGCGATAAATATATGTTATCCTTACCCCTATTTACCCTTATTTTCCTCGACTTTTTTAAACGTGCACGATTTTGCTTCAAAATACGATGGGGCTATAAATATATGCTATCCACATCAAATAATGGTGTCGTGATCGAAAACAATTCTTTCCGGAGATGTAGCTTATATTTTCGTTCTTGCCCCTATTTACCCTTATTTTCCTCGACTTTTTTAAACGTGTACGATTTTGTTTCAAAACGTGATGGGGGCGACAAATATATGTTAGCCACATGAAATAATGGATCCGTGTTCGAAAACAAGTCTTTCCGGAGACTTTGCTTACATTTTCGTTCTTGCCCCTATTTACCCTTATTTTTCTCGACTTTTTTAAACGTGTACCATTTTGTTTCAAAACACGATGAGGCGATAAATATATGTTATCCACATCAAATAATGTTGTCGTAGTAGAAAAAAACTCTTTCCGGAGACGTAGATTATTTTTTCGTTTTTTCCCCTATTAACTCTTATTTTCCTCGACTTCTCTATACGATTTTGCTTCGAAACGCTATGGTGCGAGAAATATGTTATCAACATCAAATAATAGTGTCATGTTCGAAAACAAGCCTTTCCGGAGACGTTGATTTATTTATTGTTTTTGCCCATATTTACGCTTATTTTCCTCGACTTCTTTAAATGTATACGATTTTGCTTTGAAACGCGATGGTGCAAGAAATATATGTTATTCACATCAAATAATGGTGTCGTGTTCGAAAACAAGAATTTCCGGAGACAATGATTATTTTTCGTTTTTGCCTCTATTTACTCTTATTTTCACCGACTTCTTTAAATGTATATGAATTTGCTTCGAAACGCGATGGTGCGAGAAATATATGTTATTCACATCAAATAATGGTGTCGTGTTCGAAAACAAGCCTTTCCGGAAACGTTGATTATTTTTTGTTTTTGCCCCTATTTACTCTTATTTTCCTCGACTTCTTTAAATGTAAACAATTTTGTTACGAAACGCGATGGTGCATGAAATATATGTTATTCACATCAAATAATGGTGTCGTGTTCGAAAACAAGCCTTTCCGGAGACGTTGATCATTTTTTCGTTTTTTCTCCTATTTACTCTTATTTTCCGCGACTTTTTAAGTGTATACGAATTTGCTTCGAAATGCGATGGGGTGAGAAATATATGTTATCCACATCAAATAATGGTGTCATGTTCG
>CACSLK010019251.1:6732625-6750566 GCA_902706635.1 Striga hermonthica | reverse complement strand
CTCACTTTAAGAATGTGGATGCATTGGAACCAATCCCTATATATATATATATATATGTATATTTCTTTAAAAGTGGGTATGTTAATCTTAAAGTTTTTTAGTTCAGATTTTTATTACTTTCTATCATTAAATTTTTTAATTTTCAAATACTTCATATTTTTTATTTGTTACCTTTTTATATGTAATATATCACATCATTTATTTTCAATGATGTTTGAGGTGACCCATATATTACAATAAAATAAAAATAATATAATAATTTATATAGATATAAAATAATATATATTTATATATATATATATCAGTACTAATTTAAAATAATAAATTAGTCTTAAAGTATATAATATAGTAAATTTTATATTCAAATGAAATCAATTTTATTAAGTATAAAATAACATAAGATAAACTTGTTGTATGTTTTCCATACATAAATTGAAACAATTCATATTAAAAAAAAAATAAAAAAATAGGTGTAAACTTCTAACTGTTCCCACGTTTTGGCTAGAGCGCCCAAATCTGATATATGTTTGACACGAGTTTGTCGTAATGCTGAAACTATGGCAAATGCACCTTAGGGTACAAACGAAGCGAAACAATGTGAAGTCATAGATAAAAGGAAAGGTTAGGCCAAAGAAAGGAAATGAAATAACATTAGCTATGTGAAGTCAATTACTGCTGCAAAATGAACACTATAATGGTGGTACCATATATATTTTCAGTGAAAATGACTTAGTTAATTAATATTTTATCAAACATTGGAAAAAATTCTAATATTTTTTAATCTAATAATTCGTATAAACAATACAATTTTATCAAATATATTAAATTACATTTAATCTTATGTGATTATATTAATTGTAGCCTAATAAATAAGATAATTTGATACCATCATTATATAAAACACATACAAAAAATAACATAATAACGTATAAATGTGTTTTGATTACTTAGCAAATAAAATATTATTTGTCTATACTTGATCATGAATTAGCAATAAGCCTAAAAAGGATTCTTCCTGGGTCGATGCCCGAGCCAAGAGGATAATAGTATACAGGTCCGCCAGGGACGAATAAGAGCTCAATAATATAATAGTAATGCAATGAGAAAAAGAAAACATGCTAATTTTCTTAGAAAAGTATGAATACCAATATTTACAAACAAAAAGTCTTTTAAAATTACTACTTTTTTGTTGCTAGCGTTTAAATATATGGACTCTGTAAGAAATTAGTTCTCATAAATAATGATCATATATTATTTATTTTTAATTTTAAATAATTAAAAAATCTAAAAATTTGTATACATGATGTATATTTTAATCATGACTCCATAATAATAAACTTTACAAATGACTAAAATAGTCGTCATATAATTGAATTCTAATTCTCCTGTTGTCAAATATTTTAACAAATGATATGCTTCTAAATATTTTCTCATTGTTTTGTTTTATCATTGCAAAAAATAGATTATATTGTTCGTCTATATTCTAGATAAATAACACTGAAAATGAAATGTAGAAGTATCAAAACAATTTTGAATGTTAGAATTAAGTTGTCGTTTTTTATAGAAATATTTATAATCTCATTGGTGTATTGTGTTTGAACATATGTGCAATTACTTTAGAGATACTTTCAGGTAATGTATGATCATTTCAAAAAATAATTTAGCACCTTGGGAAAGTACATATAACCAAGATTTTAGAAAGTCAACTTTTATTTTGAGATAAAATTCATTCCCACCTCGTGGGGCGATGCATCAATGGGGTAGACACCAACATATCTAGAGATAGATGAATGTAGTTTATACAGTGATAAAAAATATCAGCAATTTTAGTGACACCGTTAGTTATTTCATAGAGATATTTATCCTTTATTAGTAAAAATACCTTGTTATAAAGATCATACGATCATGAAGTTTGACTATATGTTGGGTCATAATGTTTCTTAAGTGTTTGAATAGAATTGGCGTTTTGCCAAATTAATTAAGAGGAATTTTGCAATAGTATTGATGTATTGGACTCCAACGACTATGAATGTTCTTATGGGAACGTTAAAACTAAAATGAAAGAAAATCTTTGTGTTTTTTTTTTTAGGAATTTGTTTGTTTATATATATTTTTGTTGGGGGTTTGTAAAAAGTTATTTCACTATTTTTATATGAGGACATCATTATGTTAATTCTAAATAAAAAAATCACATATGAGTTTATTTTTTCTATATTTTACTTCATTTATGCATTGATATGTTTAATAAATATATTAATTTATTTTACAAACTTACTCCGCGAAAATCATTCGACACCACGTGCATCGCACGTGCACTTTACTAGTCTAATTTAAATAGATTAGCAGTATGCCAACTTGATCTTAACTATTGAAGCAAACAAGCAGAGTTGAGTCGAGCATTGGTCTGATCGGATTGGGTTTTTTTTAGCTGCTCGAGCTCGACTAGATAAAAAATTACAATAGCTCGAGCTCGACTCAAAAATCAAAATGCTCCAGCTCAGCTCGAGTTCGACTCAAAAATTTTTATGTGGAAAGGTAAAATTACCATTAAACATCTATGCTAATATATATAATAAGAGATATTTTAGTAATTTAACGTGTATCTCGAGTCGCTCGACGAGTTCGACAAGGCAAAATATGGAGTCGAGCTCGTGCTCGAGCCGAGCATGAATGGGTCATTTCTAGAGTTACAAATTTAAGTACAAATAAATTTGAATATAAATATAAACAATATTTAATTTTGAATATGTTTATATAATTTCAGTTAAATTACCATAATAAGAAAAAAAAATCCATTTGTTTTTATAAGATTACATTTACGAATAATAGATGTTTCTCTTTATATGTAAAAAATAAAAGTAATGCTTTTTTATTTTTTGTTTTCGAAAGGTTAATAAAATTTAGTATGACAATAATTTTTCAAATAAAACAAGTAATTAAATACAGTGATCAAGAATGGACAAAGTTGTTGCTTTTATTTTTTATTTTATTTTTTTTTCCTGTTTTCTTATAACGTAGATACAAGTATAAAATATTAGTTATACTAATCTAAGTTGTTAGAGGGCTAACTCTCGGTAATTTTTGAGTTGGTTGTTGTGAAGTGTGGTTGCACTTGGACGATTTTGTTACGCGAGTGGGCAACTGATTGTGGTTGTCCTCGTTATTTTTGTTCTTGCGAGTGAAGAGCCGACTTGTGGCTATCCGCTACGCTCTTGAAAGCCGCTTTGGTTGTATGACTTTACGTTTTAATCAATATAAATTTATTTAATGATTAAAAAAAAAAAAAAAACTAATGGGTTCTTGCTACAAGATACGGATCAAAATGTGTTGGGATAGATACGGGTGGCTCTCACTTGCGTATCACCCATAACAAATGAGGAGAACCACATTTTTTGGCTCCACATTAATTCCAGATCAATAAAGAATGTGCAAATCACATGAAAGATGTAGCCAAAGACCGATCCTCACTTGCTCGTTAAAAAGAGGTGCCTACCATGTTACACAATGTAGTGTTTGAATTACAACGGGAATCTATAAACTGACTGAAGTGTTCAGTTCGTACAAGAAGAACTAAAGCAAAATAAAAATTACAACTTAAATGCGGACAGATTGAAAGCTGAGGCGATTGAAATCTTTCCGCAAGACAAATACGCCCCGTATAGTGCTGACGGGTTTGTGCGTAATGTCCCCAAAGATACAACGGAAATACACTCGGAAGCAGTAGCACACCAGTCTTTAGAGTTCCAGCGAACAGGAATAGAGACGAGAACTGAGCACTATGTATGCGTGAGGCTATGAGAGATGAGAGAGTTGAGAATGCAGATGAGAATTTTCGTGTCTCGTTCAGTCTACTTTCCTCTACAACTCTATGTCCTATATATAGGACTTCCATCACAAGTGGGAGAAGTTTGGTGGTCATTCTAGCCATTAATGGCATTCAATCCACCTTATAATGGCTACATTATGGTGATTAATTCACCTTTAATCACCTTTATAAATGGACAACATAATGGTATTTAACTCACCATTAATCAACCTTATAAATGGGTAACATTGTGGTGTTTAATCACCATTAATCCACCTCATAACTCTTGAACCCGTTATGGGGTTGAAAGGTCACACGTCTAGGTTCAATGTACCTAGAATGATGTCATACGGTTTGTGTCGAAACCCGAGTGCAAAACCAACTCGGTTTATATACTAACATTTGGTACATAACTTTGTTATTGTTGTGACCTCTCCAACTCTCTTTATCATAATAAAGAGAGTTACTCTCATTTAAGAGTTCTATGTGGGATAAGACATTTGACCATTCGAATCCCATAACCAACGTTCTGCGTGCCCATTTATGGCTAACATTTATTTCTCACTCACCAAAAATCAGTACTGAGAACTATACCACGAGTTTCTACTCGGAACGTACAATTTTTCTACAATATTTAATTCAACTCAAATTAAATATTTAGCCATAAAAAATTCAGTCAAAATCGGGTCAAACCCAAGTTCCAACAATCTCCCACATGAGTGGAAATCAAATGTATGCATGTATGCTGACTCTTGTGCTCAATCCTCACAAGACTCTATTGCATCAGAAAAGGTAGCTTGTGGCTTTGAACCTTTCTTAGTAAACATCATCAGATGTACTGGCGACTTAATGGACATAATGCTTTGAACTATTCCTCCATAGTATACACCAAGACAATGACATTCACACAATAGAGCCTTAACTCCATTCCGTTCTATTGTTGTGTCCGTTTTGGCCATGGACAACACTTTGGAATCATAAATGTTTACGATTGAAGCGGCCCTCACTTCACACTTATATAGGTGACCTCCCTGTCAAGAGTATCCTGCATTACTCCACCTTTAGAAGGTTAGGGATTCATTAAAAGTCCAGATGACTTACCCTCACCACAATCAACAGGTAATTATGCACTTATTGCTTTTAGGGAATAGATTTGGACATTCTAATGTTCCAAGTGCTCAACTGAATTTTCATAGTTTAGTTTTCCCCTTGAACCAAGTTTATGGGATCTCCATTCAGCAAGGTAGGGTTACCACTATAATCTTTTCATTGTGGATTTTTAATCCCATTCCCTCCAGCAGTATTCCCAATTGATCTCTATTCAAACCTTTAGTAAAAGGATCAGCCAAATTTTCCTTAGACTTTACGTAGTCAATGGAAATAATACCATTTGTGATCAATTGACGAACGGTATTATGTCTACGACGAATATGTCTAGACTTACCGTTGTACATGTTACTTTGCGCCCTTCCTATAGCAGCTTGGCTATCACAGTGAATCATCACAGGCGGCAAAGGTTTATTCCAACATGGAATATCGGATAAAAAGTTTCAAAGCCACTCGGCTTCTTCACCAGCTTTATCTAAAGCGATGAACTTCGACTCCATGGTTGACCGAGCTATACAAGTTTGTTTTGTGGACTTCCACGAAACAGCTCCTCCTCCGATACAGAAGACATATCCACTTGTGGAGTGAGAATCTCTCGAATCTGATATCCAGCTTGCATCACAATATCCTTCAAGTACTGCTGGATATCTCGAGTGTTTTAGCCCGTATTCAAGGGTGTACTTTAAGTACTTCAGTACCCTTTTCAAAGCATTCCAGTGCTCATGACTGGGATTGCTCGTAAATCTACTCAACTTATTCACCGGATAGGCCAAGTCTGGTCGTGTACTGTTCGTCAAGTACATTAGACTCCATATTATCCGTGAATATTCCAATTGAGAAACTGGTTGACCTTTATTGGCTTCCAGATTTACGCTAAGATCAAGGGGTGTCCTAGACAAAGGACCTTCATAGGCATTAAATTTCTTGAGCACTTTTTCTACGTAATGAGATTGTGACAAGACAATTCCATTTTGGGTTCTGATAATTCTTATTCCAAGAATTACATCAGCTAAACCCATATCTTTCATGTCGAAATTTCTTTTCAACATTCGTTTCGTATCCATGATCACGTCATGGCTACTCCCCATGATCAACATATCGTCTACATATAGACATACAATTACATATATATTTGATGTGTTTTTAACATAAACACATTTGTCACATTCGTTGATTTTGAACCCATTTGACAACATCACGTCATCAAATTTCAAATGTCATTGTTTCGGAGCTTGTTTAAGTCCGTACAAGGATTTAATCAATTTGCACACTTTTTTTTCTTGTCCTGGTGCTACAAAACCTTCGGGTTGTTCCATGTAAATCTCTTCTTCTAATTCACCATTCAAGAATGCCGTTTTGACATCCATTTGATGAATCTCAAGATTGTGCAAAGCAGCAATCGAGAGAAGCACTCTAATTGACGTTATACGCGTCACATGTGAATAGGTATCAAAGAAGTCGTACCCTTCTTTTTGTTTAAAGCCTTTGACCACTAATCTTGCTTTAAAATTATCAATCGTTCCATCAGCTTTGTATTTTATTTTAGGATCCACTTGCATCTTAAAGATTTACAACCCGCAAGGAGATCAACCAACTCCCAAGTATCATTTTGCATAATGGACTCGATTTCGCTATTTATAGCTTCTTCCCAGATTGGTCCATCTGGGCTAGACAGAGCTTCCTTAATGGAACTCGGTTCATAGTCCAACATATACGTAATAAAATCAGGTCCAAATGTTTTTGCCGTTTTTACCCTTTTACCACGTCTCGGTTCTACTTCTTTATCTTACCATCTGGTACAGAACCGCTAGCAGCTTCATACGTCCTTTTGTTAGAACTAGATTCTGCCCTTTCCTTCAAATGAAAAATATTCTCGAAGAATATAGAATTCTTCGACTCAACAGTGGTACCAACCGATACCTCTGGATTTTCTGATTTATGAACCAGAAATCTATATTCATTACTATTGTAAGCATATCCAATAAAAATACAATCGACCGTCTTGGGTCCGATTCTCATTTGTTTTGGTTCAGGAACTGAAACCTTAGCCAAACACCCCACCCCCACACTTTCAGGTATTTACAAGACGGCTTACGATTTTTCCACATTTCGTAAGGATTCTCATTTTTCCTTTTAGGTTGTATTTTATTTAGAATATGATTTGTTGTTAAAACAGCTTCCCCCCACATATTCTGGGGTAATCTTGAATTTATCAACATGGCATTCATCATCTCTTTTAAAGTCCGGTTCTTGCGTTCGGCAACACCGTTCGACTGTGGAGAATAGGGGGCCGTCGTTTGATGAATTATGCCATATTCAGAACATATTTGTTCAAAAGGAGCTACATACTCCCCACCCCTATCACTTTGGATTATTTTAATCTTTTTGCCGAGTTGATTTTCAACTTCGGTCTCAAAATTTTTAAAAGCTTCCACTGCCTCGTCTTTGCTTTAAAAAGATATAAGTAGCAAAACCTTGTGCAATCATCAATAAAAGTTATAAAATATCTTTTACCCGTTTTTGTTTGCACAAACTTCAAGTCACATACATCAGTATGGATTAAACCCAACGGTTCAGTATTTCTTTCCACCGAGGGAAAAGGTAATATAGCCATTTTGGCTTCAACACAAATTTCACATTTTTTGTGTGATTCAATTTTAGAATTAAGAATTAATTCTAAGTTCATCATTGTTTAATTGCATTTAGATTCACATGTCCTAATCTAATATGCCATAAATCAGAACACTCCACGATATAACCAGAAGTACGATTTTATTATCAGTGGAAACGGTTACACGGCTCACAACCATTACATTCATTTTAAATAAACCCTTGTCGAGATAGCCACGACCAAGGAAAGTACCATACTTGCTAAGAATAAACTTCTTAGCTTCAAACACTAACTTAAAACCATGCTCTACAAGAAGAGATCCGGAGACCAAATTCTTGCGGATGTCTGGGACATGCAGCACATCCTTAAGCTTCAACTCCTTTCGAGAAGTCAGCTTCAGCACCACGATGCCAACTCCAGCCACATCAGATGAGGAGGAGTTGCCCATGTGGAGCTTCCGACCAGTTGAAGGAGTGTAGTCAGAAAACAACCCCTTGTCGGAACACACGAGGCGAGTGGCACCAGTATCAATGTACCACGCCTTTGGGTTATCCACCAAATTGGCTTCAAACACCACAGCCGACATATCCATGTCGGTTAGTTCACTCGGTACAGGGCCGTGTTCAGCAATGAGGGCACTATGTTGTGCCTTCTTCAGTCTAGCCTTTTTAGGCTTCTTGCAGTCCTTAGCCATATGGTTCGGCTATCCACAGTGGTGGCAATTGCCGGTAAATTTCCACACTTTGGCAGGCTGCTGCTTCCCTTTGTTAAGGGGCTTCCTTTTGCTTGAGTTGCCTTGCTCCAGCAAGTTGGAACGAGCTTCCATCATCGGTGTAACACCCCGCCTAAACTTACTAAAATCAGAGTAAATTTTTCGCGCTATAATTGGAAAGCACTTATTTAATTTTCGAAAACTCATATTAATTTTTCGAAATTACTTTAACTTTAAAACACGGGGTGCTACTCAACTTTAATCTTATATCTTTAATCTCTTTAATCTAACATGCATGCGACCAAGTAAAATCCATTCTAGAATTTATGCCATGAATAATACCGGATTAATCATGCATATTCTGAAAATCTGACATAATCTGAAATCTGAAATACTAGACTGAAATCTGACATCTGAAACACAGGTCTAATATGCGGAAGCAGAAATAGTTCGGAAAGCACACACAAAACATAAGACAGACATAGATAATTCAACACGTTCAAATACTATATGACATGTTTTCACAAAAATGTCCTGAAGCTGGACCAACACCACATAACTGCTCACGCTCCACGCGGGACTCCATCACCTGAAAATAGGGTAGTGGGGAGGCGTGAGCACAAAGGAATCAACGGTGCTCCGCCAGAACCGGCACTGAATACTCAGCACGATTAATAATAAACTATGGAATCAACATATATATGAGAAAACTGGCCTGACTATGGGACTAACGGTAAACCGGTACTCATGTGCACACTCTGGGGGTGCCCTCCCACAGAAATCCAGGCTGGGCCTCGCCCACTCATCTGGACGCTGGACTTAGGCTGGGCCTCGCCCACTCATCTAAGTCATAACTGAAATCTGATATCTTGACCAAGACGGGATCACTCATCCGTCTCGGTCCTTCAATTTAATCACATATAGATCTCAAACATGGTAAATTATTAAAAGCGATGAAATACACAGTACATGGTCCCCACCTGGAAACTGGCGAAAAGCGAATGCTGAATATATCTGAATGGGTAGCTGATGGAGGCTCGACTCTCCTCAAGCTACAAAATATATTGAGCGAAATATTCTAAGTACTAGGCTCAGAATAAAACTCAAATCTTTAATATCTTATATATCTAGGTTCGCTCACTCGGCTTTAAAAATCATTTTTGGGATTACGAGCTGATTTTGAAAATATTATCGTCGTTGAGGCATTCTAGAGTTCTCTGAAATATTTCTAAGTCGGAAACTAGAATCTGACTTAATCTAATCTGACTGAAATCTAAACTATATCTAATCTTTAATCAATCTGAAATTCTTAACTTTTATCTGAAATCTTAATCTGACAGCATCTGAAATTTATCTGACATTTTATCTGAAATATATATCGAACAGTCCGGCTGACCGGACCAGTTCGACTGAACTGGACCGACGGCTCACTCGGAGTCGGTCGGTCATTCGCTTGACTATGTGCAGCTCGGTTTGACCGTGGTCCGAGTTCGGCGTGGCGACTCGGGCCGGCACGAACTCGACTGACACGGCTTAGCCGATGCACGAGTTGATCGGTGCCACGGTCACTGACGCAGGGGCGTGCTTGGACCACGGCTAATGGAACGACGCGTAGATGGCAAGTCGGATGAACTCGGTGCACGGGCACGCACTCGGGGTTTGACTCGGACTCGGTGCACGGGCACGCACTCGGCGGTTCGGCTCCAACGGTCGAACGAGAGGCGGTCACGGGTACGAGACAACGATACGTATTACGAATTGACGATAAGAAGGCTAATAATTATCCAGACGGTACTAGGGTTCAACCAATTATAATCGGATCCGGAAAAATACCCGGTTATCGAAACCGGATAAAACTAGGGTTTTGATTCCGGAAAATCCTAACTCAATTAAGGCCGATATTTAGTATACATATTCTATGTGATTTATAATAAATCTATAATCCACAAATGCAGCTACAGTCTCAATTAAACCATTATTTATTATTACAGCATTAATATCTAAAGTCTCGATTTTTATAACTAAGTCAAACAACATCCAAAAATTACGAAACTCGAAACATAACATCCTCAGTATATAAATATTCTATGGTCAACATCTCAAGTCAAAAGTCAACTCCTAACTTAGTCAACTAGAAATCGCTACGACCGGTCAATGCATTTGACCGGCTCGTTTACCTACCAAGCCAATTCCGAAAATTATGAAATTTAATCCTACGCCTCAAAATGACGTAACAAATTTTATAGTATTTATTTCAACATTTTATCCCATTTATTCAAAAAGTCGAACATTTTAGCTTTAAGCCCGAAAATCCCGATTTATTCAAAATCGCTCAAATCTCCCAATTTATTCTTTTATGTCAATTCAAATATTATGTCTAAGCCGTCAAAACCGAGAGTTAATAATTATACCTCAAAACGACTCGGATCGGGAGGACCGAAAATAGATCGGGTAAGAAAATAAGGAGGCGGAGCAACCGGGTCGGATCTTGAGGCTTCAAGCTTGCTGAAAATGGGTCTAAGGAGCTGCTGGTCGGAGCTAGGGTTGAGAATGGAGCTATTGGTCGCTGCTGGTCGCGAATCGGGGCTGTGGAGGATAGAGGCGGCTGAAACTCGCCGGAAAACGGAGGTCGGTGGCGGAGCTGCGGCCTGGTGCGGACAGGAGCTGATAGGGTCGCGATTTCGGGCCTGTGACGCGAGCTTTGAGCTTGGACTGGACGGAGCTGAAGCTGGTCGCGACGGGGCTTAGCTTGGTCGCCGGAAAAACGAGCGGGCTGAGAAAGAGCTGTTGGTCGCGGAGCTCGGCTGAGGACGGCGGCGCGTGGTGGTCGCAAGGAGGAGGAGCTGCGAACAGAACCGAAAAAATGGAGCTGGAGGCGGAGGCTCGCCGGAACTGGAGTCGCTAGCCGGAGCTGAAAACTGTGGACGACGGAGGCGGGCTGAATCTCGCCGGAAAACTGGGAACGAGGGCTGCGGGTTTCCGGTGGAGTGAGCTGGGAAGGGCATGGATGAGCTGGAAACGAGCTGCTGGGAGTCGGGCTGAGGCCTGGACGCGGCAGTGGCGAGCTCGCCGGGGAGGATGGCCGGAAATGGAGCTCGAGCTGCGGGTTCGCCGGAAAACGGGAGGAGGATGAAGCTCAAGCCATGGAGTGTTGTTTTCTTTGATGTTCTTGAATAAAAAGGGGAGGATAGAGCTTGGATCTTGAAAATGAGATGGTGTAGTGAGGGAGATGATGAATAGTGATTATGGTGGCTAGGGTTTGTGTCTTGATGTTGGGGGGTTGGGAGACAAGGGAACATATGCTATTTATAGAAGATGGGAGGAGCTTAGGGTTTCTTGTGTATAGTGGGCTTTAAAATCGGGCTTGACAATTTAATAAAGTCGGGCTTAATAATCGGGCTACTAAATTTAATTCGACTTGGGCTCGAATTTTATATTGAATATCGATTAAAGAATTAAATGCTCGGTTAATAAAATTAACCGGACTTGGGCTAATTAAATTAGTCGATCCAATTTACTAGAATAATTGGTCGGTTAATTAAAAAAAATGACGGCTTGTAGTAATAATTTTGACTTGGGCCGAAATTAAATACTACGAGGGCTCGATATTTAATATATCGCTTGGTCTTGAAAATTAATTCGACTATTCGAATTAAAATGGCCGACTGAAATTATTGGATTCGCTCAAAATTAATTGGGCTCGAATAATCAAATCATCCGACTTTGGATCACTTAAATAAAATTCCAACTTTAATAATTAAAGTCGGAAGAATTACTAATGGCTTAGAATTTAATTCTAATTATTTAATTTAATGCAAATAAATATAAATAATGCATCAAATTTAGAAACTTAATATTTATGGAAATATAGTCGAGCTCCATAAATAGTAAATAAAAATCTGGGCGTTACAATCTATCCTCCTTAAAAATATTTCCGTCCTTGGAAATTCCAAAACTAATCATAAGTCCGACTCGACTATCACTAGGAATCAAAAATACATAATACTAATCAGAACTGGAAATCAGGATAACGAGCACGAATCTCCTCCTCTCGCTCCCACGTGGCCTCGGCCTCGCCGTGGCGAGTCCACTGGACTCGAACGAGCGCTACATCTCTGCTCCTCAATTGCTGAACCTTTCGGTCCAGAATAGCAATCGGCTGCACCTCGTACGTCAGGTCCTGCCCGACGTCGAGCTCACTGTAACTCAACACGTGCGCTGGGTCATACACGTAATCCTTCAACATCGAAACGTGAAAGACGTTGTGCACACCCGAAAGCTCGGGTGGCAACGCCAACCGGTATGCGGCCTCACCCACTCGCTCGAGGATCTCGAATGGGCCTAAGAAACGGGGCTGCAGCTTCCCCCTCTTCCCGAAGCGAACCACGCCTCTCAAAGGCGTGATCTTCAGGAATGCCTTATCTCCCTTCTCGAACTGGATATCTCGTCTACGCTGGTTAGCGTAACGCTTCTGTCGATCCTGTGCCACCTTCATCCGCTCACGGATCAAGGCGACCTTCTCCACCGTGTCCTCGATCAGCTTCGGACCGAGAACCTGCCGTTCGCCGACCTCATCCCAATAAAGGGGTGATCGGCACTTGCGACCGTACAACGCCTCGTACGGTGCCATCTTGATCGACGCCTGATAGCTGTTGTTGTACGCGAACTCAATCAACGGCAACAACTCCTCCCATGAACTACCACGGTCCAGAACACATGCTCGAAGCATGTCCTCGAGTGTCTGGATGGTCCGCTCCGACTGCCCGTCGGTCTGCGGATGGAAAGCGGTACTGAACCT
Organism: Striga hermonthica; assembly: GCA_902706635.1. Lineage (NCBI taxonomy): Eukaryota > Viridiplantae > Streptophyta > Magnoliopsida > Lamiales > Orobanchaceae > Striga > Striga hermonthica. The sequence continues at coordinate 6,737,533 of CACSLK010019251.1, read as the reverse complement.
CAACTGCGTCCCCACGGCCTCGCTGAGGCTCTTCCAGAACTAACTGGTAAAACGGGGATCTCGATCTGACACTATGACCTTGGCGACTCCATGAAGTCGCACTACCCCGCGGATATAGATCGTCGCGAGCTGGTCCATGGACATCGTCATCCGCATGGGCAAGAAACGAGCCGTCTTCGTCAGTCGGTCCACAACTACCCAAACCGCATCATGCTGCTCCCTCGATTTGGGTAGTCCCGTAACGAAATCCATGGTAAGCTCTTCCCACTTGCACAGTGGGATCTCCAAGGGCTGCACTAAACCCGGTGGAACTTGTGCTCGGCTTTCACCTGCTGGCAAACCAAGCACTTCTTCACAAACTCAGCGACATCTTCCTTCATGCCCCTCCACCAAAACGACCCTTTCAGGTCGTGGTACATCTTGGTGCTGCCGGGGTGCGCCAAATAGGGTGCACTGTGAGCCTCGGTCAAGATCTCCTTCCTCAGGGCCTCGACATTCGGCACAACGAGCCTTCCCTTATACTCCAAGGCACCATCCGCGCCTCGGTAAAACCCCTCTACGCCCTCGGCAACAACCTTCGCCCTCAAGGAACGGACGAACTCATCAACGGACTGATCTCTCCGAACTCGATCTCAGAGCGTGGGCCACACTCTCATCGACCGAACACCTCCTACTACAAGCATCGTAGGAAGTGACTCGACGACGTCTAACTGCATCCGAGCGAACTCTCGAAGGAGCTGACCCTGCTGGGTGATCATGCAAGTCAACTCGCCCCTCGCCTTTCGGCTAAGGGCATCGGCTACCACGTTTGCCTTCCCTGGATGATACTGAATGGTGCAATCATAATCCTTCACTAGGTCCAACCATCGCCTCTGGCGCATGTTGAGCTCCTTCTGCGTGAAGATATACTGCAGACTCTTGTGATCGGTGTAGATCTCACACCGACCACCATACAAATAGTGCCTCCATATCTTGAGTGCGTGAACAACGGCTACCAACTCAAGGTCGTGAGTCGGGTAGTTCTCCTCGTGGGGCTTCAGCTGCCGCGAAGCGTATGCGACAACCTTGCCCTCCTGCATCAGCATGCACCCAAGTCCCTGCTTCGAAGCATCCCTGTAGATTATGAAACTCCGTGTAGGGTCCGGTATAGTCAACACGGGCGCTGTAGTCAACCTCTCCTTGAGCTCCTGAAAGCTCGACTCACAGCGACGACTCCACTCAAACTTCGTCCCTTTCCTCGTCAAACGTGTCAAGGGTAGGGCTATCTTCGAAAACCCCTCGATGAACCTCCTGTAGTAGCCTGCTAACCCGAGAAAACTCCGTATCTCGGTAACAGACCTCGGTGCTGACCAGTTCCTCACTGTCTCAATCTTCTCGAGATCGACCTCAATGCCCTCGGCCGTAACGATGTGACCGAGGGACGCCACTCGATCGAGCCAAAACTCGCACTTCGAGAACTTGGCGTACAGTCTCTCCCGCCTAAGAGTCTCCAACACGATCCTCAAATGCTCCTCGTGCTGGGCTGTGCTCCTCGAGTAGACCAAAATGTCATCTATGAAGACGATGACAAACTGGTCCAAGAATCGGTGGAGTACACGGTTCATGAGATCCATGAACACCGCCGGCGCATTGGTCAAGCCGAACGGCATCACGACAAACTCATAGTGACCGTATCGAGTACGAAACACGGTCTTAGCCACGTCAGAGTCCTTGATCTTCAGCTGGTGGTAGCCCGATCGCAAATCTATCCGGGAAAATACACGGGCACCCCTCAGCTGCTCAAACAAATCCTCGATCCTGGGAAGTGGATACTTGTTCTTCACTGTCAACCGGTTCAAGTCCCGGTAATTGATGCACATACGCAAAGTCCCGTCCTTCTTCTTCACGAAAAGGACAGGTGCTCCCCATGGAGAGACGCTCGGTCGGATGAAACCGAGACTCAATAGCTCCTGGATCTGAGCCTTCAGCTCTTGAAGCTCCTTCGGCGCCATACGATACGGCGCTTTCGACACTGGCCCGGCTCCAGGCGCCAGGTCGATCGTGAACTCCACCTGACGACTAAGTGGTCCTCCCGGTAGCTGATCTGGGAAGACGTCCACGAAATCAAGCACAATGGGTACATCTCCGGGCATCCGCTCCTCCGAAGGTTCCCCGACTATACTCACCAGGTATCCCTGGCAATTCCCTCTCTGCAAACACTTAGTCGCCTTCGCCATCGAAATGACTCGGGGTAGGGTCCTCGTCTTCGTCCCGAAGAACGTGATACGATCTCCCTCGGCTAAGTGTAGTGTCACCTCTCTATCACGACATCGAATGTCTGCCTGATACCTCTCCAACCAATCCATGCCGAGAATGAGGTCAAAGTCCCTCATCTCGATCACGAACGCACCCACCTCTAAAGTTCTGCCACCAATACTCATACTAAGATCCTCGGCCAAGGAGCTCGTAACTATCTTCCTCCCCGAAGCTAGGCTGATCTCGAGGGGGTCGACAACACTCACTCCTCGGACCCCTATGGCCTCTAGACACTTGGCCGAGACGAACGAATGTGTCGCCCCGGTGTCGAACAACGCAAAGATAGGCACATCACATAAAGAAATCATCCCGGACATGGTACCTGGCTGCTCGGCGGCCTGTGCCTGGTCAAGTGCGTAGACGCGTGCTGGTGCTCCACGTGGCTGGTTCGGGGCCGGCTGACGCTGACCCTGCTGACGCTGAGCTCTGTCTGGGCAATCTCCCCTCAAATGTCCGGGTCTGTGGCAGTGGAAACAAATGCCTCGTCCCGCAAGACACTCACCGGTATGGTGGCGTGACCGTCTGTCGCAAGACAGTCAAATTGTAAAATTTATTTTTCCTTACAAGTTCTATCAACTGGTAGTAGTAGTGAGTAAGGGTCGAACCCACAGGGAGTGTAGAATTTTAATTGCTATTATTTTTCTTTAACTGAAAGTACAGAAACACAAATAAAAGGGGGATTTTGTATGAATTAATTAACCACTAAAATTGCGAAATAACAGAATGAAATAAAATGCAGCAAATAAGAATGATTTATCAAATGAATGGGGAAGCTTCTAATCCACGGTTCCGTCTACACCCTCGATTGACTCGTCTAATCAATTTTAATGTCAAATCTTGCTATCTCATGGAATTACTAGCCCTAGGCAACGACACGGTCTGTTGCCCGAATTTTTCCTTAAGTTTAATTTAACCGTGAGACGCTCAGCGATTAAACCTGACTTCTTGTACAGTCTAGAAGACGCTTCTTAGATTTAATACAATCAGTCGCTTTACGATCTAGAAAAATAGGCTAGACTAAGTAGTGACACATTCGTTCACTTAAATAGGCCGTGTTATCCCCGGTAGTTACCATCTTCTGGATACCACTTGCGAATTAAGCACATCAACAGTTACGGATTGAAGGCCTAATCTAGGTGATCAAACTAAACAAGACTAAACACATCATGGTAAATTATTCAAAATAACACAAACAATTCCAAAAGAGATATTGAAATTATCAACTATGGAAATTAATCAAACATCGTCAATCATAGGGTTCGACTTCCACGGGACTAGAATAAAAGAACTACTCACTACTCATAATATCCATAAACATGTTCATCAATTTAATTACACAAGAAAGAAAGAAAAGAAAAGAATATTTTTCTTCTCTGTGTTGCTGCTTCCTTCAATCTGTTCCCTCACGATCTGCTCCCTCACGATCTGCTCCCTTCTCCTAGGTTTTCCCGTAGCCAAAAAAAAAAAAAATAATAATAATCCCCGTACAAGCCAAAATCTCTCCCTTATGTATTACCCCCAAAGCCACGCCACCAACCTCTTTCCCTTAAGAAATAAGTGGCCCTTTTATTCATCATTCTCCCAGCTCAACTTTGGGCCCACTTCAGCATAAATAATTGCAGCCCAACATAATAAATTCTGATGCCAAATCACTCGAATTGCATGGGCTTCCTCAATGTAGTACAAGGTCTGCGGCTTTGGTGCGGGGCTACCCTGTATTCTGCTGTTCAGCATTATTTTCACCCATATTCTTGCCTCCAAAATCATTATGCACTAAATAATCTCAAAAAACGCTGAAAACACTAACAAACTCATCAAGGCACGAGAGTCACACATAAAATCAAATAAGCCAGAAAATGAACAAGTGTGAAGAATTAAACGTGCAAAATCACAACATTAAACGGTTAGTGCAAGCACATTTTTCAACTAATCAAACCACCCCACACTTAAACGATGCTTGTCCTCAAGTATCAAGCCAAATCTGTCATATCAAATTGTAATCACACCCTTTCCTCCTCCTTTGCCAATTCAAAATCAATTTACACACAAGAAATCAAGTCATGGTAGAACCCTTGTATACCGACATCAATGACCGAGAGTCTCAACAATCAATCAATATGAAATGCAACGAGGATCAACACCTCTCACAGGGTTCACTCAAACTCTCCAAGTGTATAGGTCAAAGATATAAATATGAGTGAACGCTCAAGTCAAAACGTAGAAAATCTTTACCATATGCTTGCCAATATATCACGCTCGACTATTCAAAAATGAACATGAATTCACAAGAAATCAAAGGGTTTATCACAAGGTTGTAATGTCAGGTATGAATAACAATGGGTAGAAACTTTCAAGAGAAAGGGTGGATAACAACGTTAGTCAAACGAACCAACGCAATCATGTAAACCTTGTCCGAAAAGAGCACGAAACACTACATACTACCCACATAAGATGACCAAATAGTCACGTATCCCAGAATAATGAACAAACATTCCAAGGGAATTCCTTTCAACCCAACTACTCAAAATTTGCAAATCCCACCTCCAAACAATTACATCCCAGATACTAGATGCTGATTCGTCTGCCTCCAATTTTTTTTTTTTTTTTTTTTTT
>CACSLK010019251.1:6706071-6732534 GCA_902706635.1 Striga hermonthica | reverse complement strand
GTAACTCCACATACATACCGACTCACACATTAGACCCCGTGCTCGATATAAGACAAGAATCACACAATTGCTTTAGTTCAGAAGTTCAAATGGGGTATCAACAAAAGATCATGGCATGTAATGTGGTGGTTTTTCAAAGAATAGGCTCCGGCTCAAAATGGCTTACTAATGGAAATTATTCGGTTCCGGCTCATTGAAACAAAATAGGCCACAAAAGAGGTTCATTCCTAAATACCCTTATCAATCATATGCATCCATATTCATCAAAGAATCAAACAAAAACGTGTATAACAAGGCAAGTTCTAGAAAGATCAACACGTTATGACATCACACAAACAAGAAATGGAGCATCATATTCGTTATATGCTCATTGGCTCAAATCTCACAACAAATAAGGATAATTAGTGCTAATCCTCGTGCACTCGGCCATAAATGCCACATGATCATCAAGAACAATCAAGTCAACCAATAGTCAGCAAACAAGGATTCCAAAATATTTTCGCACACATCAAAAGTATCAAGAATTGGCATCGGAAAGAGAATCAAGCATAATCCCAATTGACATTCCAAATACGACTCAACACCATCAGATATTCATCAATTCCACTCTAATTCCATACAAAACAAAACATACATATCAAATATGGGCAACCAGCAACAAATCCCACCCCACACTTATGAAAAGGCCGGTGTCCTCAACGGCACGACACTACGAATGCATAAAAGAAAAACATAAAAACAGAGAGAGATGATGAACTTCCATCGTAAAAGGTAGCATCCGCGTGCGTGCAGTCGGTGGGGTCTATGGCCTCAATGAGAAGGACCCGGACCTGCCTGTCGTCGCTCCAACTCCGCGACTCGGGCCCGCAGCAACTCCAGCTCACTGCGCAAGTCGGAGTTCGAGGGGTCGGGGTTTGATGGGTGTCCGGAACTCAGCAGCGGCTGCTCTTCCGGAATCTGCTCCGGCTGATCGGGAAATGCAAGGTGCTCCATCTTGACATTCGCAGCTGCAGAAAGGTCTGTGAAATAGCGGTTGGGCAAAGGCAGCCTCTCCTCGGCCGACACCATCCAGTAATAAGTGCCATTCACGTTTTTCACAGCGCCAATGTTATCAAGTATTCTCATATCGCAACGTGGCACCTCCCTAACCGCCCACCGGTCCTTAAGCTTGAGCTCGAGATGGATAGCAATTTTCGTGACCAGGCCCCCGAGGGCAATGCGATCGCTGCGCCGAAGGACACTGAAGAGACCGTCAATAATAGCCGAGGCAGTGCGCATCTTCTGACCTCGCAACATGCACCAAATCAGCTGCAACTCCATCCGCTGAACACGGTGGCGGTTCTCGGATCGGCCCGTGATCAGATATACGCACATCCGACGCAAGTAACGCAGCACCAGACTTCGAATCTCGAAGCCCCGGGAGGATGTAGAGAACTCCTTGGCATTGGTGATGGCCACCGACGCCGCATCATAATCCATCTCCACGTCATCCTCTGGATCGCTAGGCAATCCAAAAGCGGCAGCAAAATCACTCGCTGTCCATATGCGCTCAACCCCTCCCAGACTAAATCGAACGCCCGCATCCGCCTGATAGTGAACTGAAAAACTCGTATGTGAGGTCTTTGTAGGTCAGCCACCCACCCGTCATTAATGTCCGCAAGCCCAACACGTCAAGGAGGCGATAAACCTCGGTGCGTAAGCCGAGCTGAGTCAGGAGGCCCTCGTCAATGAATGTGGTGGCCGTCACTTTTCGGGCAGTTAACTCCACATACTTGCTGAATTGTTCACCACTCCCGAAAGTGAGGCCATGAATGTTGGCGAACTGGTGCCGGACCTGTGGATTTGGTGTGGTGGATGAAGAGCCTCCGGGTGCAGAAGATGACGGGACCCGTCGGGACACTCGCGGCTGCCGTGCTGCTGGTTCAGGTGTCGGGGCTGGTACTCGAGCCTTTGAAGTGCCTGCCCAAGCCCTTTTAGGTGCTGGAGCCCCCTCTAGTGGTCCCAAGTCCTCCGGTGAGGCTCGGGCTCGCTTGACGGGAGTCCCAGATGCTATCCTCGGCGATTTGCGTGTGACCGACGGTGATTCGGCTACGTTGGTGCGGGCTTGAGTTGTGGCTTTTGTCACTGTTGTGGCGGCATGTGTCCGTGCGGTGCTGGCCGATTGCATTTTCGGAGGGGCTGTGCCGACGTGAGTTCTCGGCTTGACCGGTGCTTGTGTTGGTTTGACCGGTTGTGTCGGGGCTGCTGGTAACGCCTTCGGCTGGATCTGGGGATGTGGCGGCTGAGATGATGTCGCTGCGGCTGTCGACTTCTCCCGAGTCCGAGGCTCCTCGCCCGTGAGATCGAAAATGTCGGGGCTCCAAGCCGGTGGTACGCCCCCATATTTTGAGTGCACCTGCGATTCTCAATAGGCACTGGCGGTTTCGAGGGTCGGCGGGCTCGCGACTGAGGAGGCGGCTTTGGATCCGCTGGATTTGAGCCCGACGGCATGGAAGGCTCGGCTAAAACCGACAATTTTTTCGAGGGGTCCGCTGGATTTGACCCGACCGACGGCGATTGAGGAGCAACCGGGGCTGATTTTGAGGCGGACAACGGCAATTTTGACGGAGCCGGCGATGGCGATACGGGCTTCGCCGCTGGTTGTGGAGCGACGTCCGGTGGTGATGCGGGCGGTGCTTGAGAAGAGACGAGCAGGGGAGTTGTTGGCAATGATTGGTTCGCGGAACTCGAAACCGGCGGCGATTTAGGCGGCGAGTCGGGCGGCGAAACTGGTGGCGACTCTTCATCTTCTACAGGCAACTTCTATTTATAAGCTTTCATCTTGATTCTCACCATAGTTCTTGAGATTTTCTTCGAATTTGCAAGAGAAAAAGATTAGGGCCGGCTCTTTTTTTTTTCTTTCGATTTTGACGAGAGAAGTTTCTGGTATTGTTATTTCTCTTTTTGATTCTGATGCAAAAGTGGCGTTTCAGATTCTTCTGGAAGCCATTAATCGTGAGACACGCCTTTGGTTGGGCCTACAAGAGCTCAAAGAGTTTTGCTTGGCCCAAACATAATAATCTCCATAGCCCAACTGCAATTAGTCCACTTATTCAATTTCTTCACACACCAATTGGCCCACTGTAGTAATATTCTGCAACATAACACCACCATAAATTAACAGAAGCACGAGCAGACTTTTTATGCGCACAACAGAGAACATATGTTTCTTGTGTATTAATTTTATTCAATAAAAGGAAATAATGCTAAATACGATAGTAATAATAATAAAAATAATAATATTAATATAATAAAAATAAAAATAAAAATAGAAATAGCATTGGGTTGCCTCCCAATTAGCGCCATTTTTTAAGGTCGTTGGCTCGACGATGTACTCCCCTTTAAACTGACTGAGGAGCGTCCAGCGGGACATGTTTCTCCTCTTCCGTTCCATGCTCGCCATAATACGACTTAAGCTTGTGGCCGTTCACCTTGAACGCCTTGCCCGTCGTAGGGCTGGAGATCTCCACTGCTCCGTGGCCAAAGACTTTTACGACGACAAACGGGCCTATCCAACGAGAGCGTAGTTTGCCCGGGAATAATTTTAATCGAGAGTCAAAGAGTAGAACTTTTTCCCCTTCGACAAAATTCTTCCTCAAAATTTTTACATCATGGAGGGCCCTTGTCTTCTCCTTGAAGATCACCGAGTTCTCAAAAGCCTCATTTCGAATCTCTTCGAGCTCCTGCAACTGCAATTTCCTATGGCACCCCGCAGCGTCGTACTCGAAGTTACACTTCTTCACAGCCCACCAAGCTTTATGTTGTAGCTCAACCGGCAAATGGCATGGCTTTCCGTACACCAACCGGTATGGAGACATGCCGATTGGAGTCTTATAAGCCGTTCGGTAGGCCCACAACGCATCGTCCAATTTAATGCTCCAATCCTTTCTGTTGGGTTTCACCGTCTTCTCCAGGATAGATTTAATCTCACGGTTGGACACTTCGGCCTGACCACTTGTTTGGGAATGATAAGCGGTCGAAAGTCGGTGAACGACACCATATTTCCTAAGCAGAGCCTCCACTGTCTTATTACAGAAATGTGTCCCACGGTCACTAATCATCGCACGTGGGATCCCGAACCTGGAAAAAATGTTAGATTTAACGAACCCTGCAACAACCTTAGAGTCGTTAGTTCGGGTGGCCTTTGCTTCCACCCATTTCGAGACATAATCCACAACAAGTAAAATATACTCATTACCAAACGAAGAAGGAAAAGGGCCCATGAAATCAATTCCCCAGACATCAAAAATTTCACAAATAATAATGGGGTTCTGGGGCATTTGATTTCTCTTAGAGATGTTACCTGTTCGTTGGCAATTATCGCACGACTTACAAAATTCATGCGCGTCCCGAAAGAGTGTCGGCCAAAAGAAACCACTCTCCAAAACCTTATGAGCTGTCCGTCTACCTCCGAAGTGACCTCCACATGCTTGTGAATGGCAAAACGACAGAATGGAGTGGAACTCAGTTTCCGGGACACACCGCCTAATTACTTGGTCGGCACAATGCTTCCAAAGGTACGGGTCGTCGCATATGTAATACTTGGCGTCACTCCTGAGCTTATCCTTTATGTGGCCCTTCATACCTGTAGGATACACTTTAGCAACCAGATAGTTTACAAGATCAGCATACCAGGGTTCGGCAAAATCTGATGTCAAAATGCTCCGATCATGTTGCTCAATTTCTGCACAGTCGAGTATTGGGGTACCCTGTACTTCTGGGAAGGTACCCCGTACTACTGGGAGCTGCAAGTTTTCAATGCACAGCAAATGCTCGTCCGGGAAGCTCTCTCGAAGCTGGAAGTCATCTGAAGCGTGTGTCACTCGACTTAAATGGTCAGCTACAGAATTCTCAGCCCCCTTCTTATCCTTGATCTCCACGTCAAATTCTTGCAATAGGAGTATCCATCGGATGAGCCTCGGCTTTGCCTCTTTTTTCGCCAAAAAGATGACGTAAAGCTGCATGATCAGTAAAAACAACTACTTTAGTTCCCAATATATAAGATCGGAATTTTTCAAGTGCAAAAACCACAGCCAATAATTCTTTTTCAGTCGTGGTATAATTTTCTTGGGCGGGATTCAACGTTTTTGACGCATAATAAATCACATGAGCCGCCTTATCCACTCGCTGGCCTAACACAGCTCCTATGGCATAGTCGCTTGCGTCACACATTATCTCGAACGGAAGATCCCATCTAGGTGGCTGAATGATTGGAGACGTAGTCAGCTTCTCCTTCAGTGAATTAAATGCCTTTTTGAAATCATCGTCCACTCGAAACTCCACGTCTTTTTGCAGCAACGAGCACAAAGGGGCTGCTATCTTCGAGAAATCCTTGATAAACCGACGATAAAATCCTGCATGGCCAAGAAAAGAACGCACTTCCCGCACACTTGCGGGGTAAGGCAAAGCAGTAATAATATCGACCTTGGACTTATCAACTTCAATACCTCGCTTAGAAACAATGTGTCCTAAAACAATACCTTGTTCTACCATAAAATGACATTTTTCCCAATTAAGAACAAGATTCGTTTCTATACACCGTTTTAAGATCAAAGCAAGGTTCTCGAGGCCCGAATTAAAAGACGCACCATAGACACTAAAGTCATCCATAAATACCTCAACTATATTGCCAACGTATTCTGAAAAGATGCTCACCATGCACCTTTGAAACGTGGTCGGTGCGTTGCATAATCCGAATGGCATGCGTCTGTACGCGAATGTCCCGAATGGGCATGTAAATGTGGTTTTCTCCTGATCCTCGGGTGCAATGGGAATCTGAAAATAACCTGAATAGCCATCTAAAAAGAAATAGTAAGAGTAACCTGCTAACCGTTCTAACATCTGATCAATAAAAGGTAAAGGGAAGTGATCCTTACGAGTCATGGCATTTAACTTACGATAGTCGATGCATACCCTCCACCCGGTCTGTACACGAGTGGGAACCAACTCACCTACCTGGTTCTCGATTACAGTCACACCCGACTTCTTTGGGACCACTTGTGTCGGTCTCACCCAACGGCTATCAGAGATCGGATAAATGACTCCCACATCCAACAAATTAATGATTTCATTCTTCACCACCTCCATCATGGGAGGATTCAGCTTTCGCTGCGCCTCGCGAGATGGTTTAGCGTCCTCCTCGAGGAGAATACGATGCATGCATACGGACGGGCTTATCCCTCGCAAATCGGCAATGGTCCATCCAATTGCTCGTTTGTAATTTCTCAACACGTCAATGAGGGCTGCCTCTTGGTCAGGTTTCAGCTTAGACGATACTATCACCGGGAGTGTTCGATCGTCTCCCAAGTAAACGTATTTCAAATGGCTCGGCAAAGATTTCATTTCAAGCTCCGGGGCCTGCAAAGTAGAAGGAAGAATTTTTTTATCAGTTTCAGGGAGTTGAATAAAATTTTTATCATACTTGCCAACATATAATTTCAGAGTATTCAAGGCTGTCACAGCCTCATCAATTAACTCCCGACGATTTAAAAATTCAGGCCGGTCACTATCTCGCTGTAGGTCGGGTACAGGGGTACCCAGTACTCTTGGGAAGGTACCCAGTACTGCTTGATCTTTTCCTAGACTTTGTGAAATCACGAGCTCCAACTCATCCTCCTTATACGTGTCGAGAACATCCTGTACTAACGGTTCAATACAATCAAGTAAATAAACACAATGATCAGAATCAGGGAATTTCATGGCATCAAAAATATTAAAATGAATAATATTGCCATCAAACTCCATTGTGGGAGTGCCTTCACGAACGTCGATTTTTGTTTGAGCAATGTTCATGAATGGTCGCCCTAACAAAATCGGGGATGACATAGGAGTCCTGTCATTCATACTCAACACATAAAAGTCAGCGGGAAAAATGAGTTCATTAACCTTAACAAGAACATCCTCAATTACCCCGTCCGGGAAGGTGGTACTCCGGTCAGCAAGTTGGATTACCACCTGAGTTTCTTTAAGAGGACCCAAATTTAAAGAATCAAAAATAGAGCGAGGCATAACATTAATTGATGCTCCCAAGTCGAGCATGGCTCGCTCGATTTTTAAATTCCCTATAGTGCATGGAATCGAAAACATACCTGGGTCGCTTCTCTTTTAGGGCAAATCCTTCTGAAATATTGCCGAGACATTCTCTCCCATCTGAATCTTCTCATTCCCTCGCAGCTTTCTTTTGTTGGTGCACAAGTCCTTTAAGAATTTGGCGTATCGCGGGACTTGCTTGATTGCATCGATGAGAGGAATATTGATCTCGACTTTCTTGAACATATCAAGAACCTGCTTCTCAGAGTCCTCCTTTGCTGCCCTTCGTACCCTGGATGGAAACGGTAGAGGTCCGGGTTTCGGTGGAGGGCAAACCGGGCTGCCTTTCCGTTTATCACTATCTGCAGGCTGAGTACTGGGTGCCCCCGTATTCTGCTGCTTGGCCCCATACTCTGCAGCTGTGCTCTCCTTTTCACTTTCATCCTTCTCGATTTGAGTCGTCGGGGCTTCTAATTCCTTTCCACTCCGCAAGGTGATGGCACTGACATTTTTAGGGTTGATCTCAGGTTGAGATGGAAGTCGGCCCCCGAGCTGTGCATTAAGTCGACTCATATTCTCAGCCAATTGACTCATTTGCCCTTCTAAGTTCTTTATGCTCACTCCTTGACTCTTGATGTTCGACTCCTGATTCTTGATGCTTTCTTGGACACCCTGCTGAAAGGTCATGGAGCTGGTTGCAAGCGTCTGGATCATATTTTCTAGGGAAGATTGTGGCATGGAGTTCGGTTGACTGTTACCCGATTGTCGTGGGAAGTTTTGGCCTCTTTGGAAGATTTGGGGTGGCCGATTGTATTTCTCCGCATACACTCCCCTAGATGGGTTTCCATATCGAAAGCCGGGGTGGTCTCTCCAACCGGGATTATAGGTGTTGGAGAAAGGATCGTAGTTTCGTCCCGGCCCATTGTTGGACCCTATCGCGTTCGCTTGCGCCTCCACTTCACCATTAATTAGCGGGCAATTTTCCGTCACGTGATCAGTCGTCTCACAGCGCATGCAAGGTTGCATCCTGGGTAAACCATCAGTGGCTAACTTCCGGACAAAAGTAGTCAACTCTTTAACTTGGGATTCCAGAGCACCGATACTAGTTTCATTCACTGGCTGAAAAGTTGCATCTCGAGTGCCGAACTGCTGGGAGTTTGCTGCCATATTCGCTATCAGGTCCCGTGCGGCCGTTGGTGTCTTATCCATAAGAGTAACTCCACTCGCCGCATAGAGCATATTTCTATCCATAAGGGACAACCCCTCGTAAAAGTACTGTATGAGCAGCTGCTCCGTCATCTGGTGTTGGGGACAACAAGCAATGAGTCTCTTGAATCTCTCCCAATACTCGTATAGTGTCTCCCCATGCAACTGTTTGGCACCACATATCTCCTTACGTAAGTTTGCCACCCTTGATGCTGGAAAGTATCGTTGGAGAAAAGCTTTCTCCATGGTAGCCCACGTGGTAATGGACCCCGACGGTAGGTAGTATAGCCAATCTTTGGCTCGGTCCTTCAATGAAAATGGGAACGCCCGAAGTTTAATCTGCTCTTCGGTCACCCCGGCGGGCTTCATTCCGGAACAGACAGTGTGGAATTTCTTCAGGTGCATGTGATGGTCCTCGCCTGAGAGGCCATTGAATGACGGCAAAAGGTGTATCAGGCCGGACTTAAGCTCGAACGTGGCGTCATTCACCGTCGGAAATGTTATGCACAAGGGTTGTTGTTGGAGTTGGGGATTGGCTAGTTGCCTTAACGTACGTTCTTGCTCTCCTGCCATTTCTTCTTCCTCGCTTGAAGAATCAGAATGACCAACGTTGTCAGACTCGCTGGAGGAACTGTGGTAATCGGCAATCTCCGAATAGTCTTGTTCTCGGTTTTCGTGCGTTTCCTTTGCCAGTCTTGCTAGCCTCCGATTTTCTTTATCCTTTCTTGTGATTTCTGGATCGTACGTCAGGGGGTTTTTGCCAGAGGATCTCGTGTTCATTCAGCTGAAAGAAAAACCGAGATATAAGTATCGAACGTGGCCAAATATATCAAATATAATACGTTCTGAAGCAATTCTGCACACAGAGTACTGGGGGTCGACACAGCAGTACGGGGGTACCCAGTAGTGCTGGGTGCAGAATTTAAAAGCAAATAAATTACAGAAAAACGAAACAGAGGGGGGGGGGGTTCTGAATTTTTTTTTTTTAGTGAACTGAAACTAATAAATAAAATAAAGAAAATATAAACCTAATTTCAATTAATGAAAAGTAAATAACAACTTAATTTCGCCACTCCCCGGCAACGGCGCCAAAATTTGACCGCCTGTCGCAAGACAGTCAAATTGTAAAATTTATTTTTCCTTACAACTTCTATCAACTGGTAGTAGTAGTGAGTAAGGGTCGAACCCACAGGGAGTGTAGAATTTTAATTGCTATTATTTTTCTTTAACTGAAAGTACAGAAACACAAATAAAAGGGGGATTTCGTATGAATTAATTAACCACTAAAATTGCGAAATAACAGAATGAAATAAAATGCAGCAAATAAGAATGATTTATCAAATAAATGGGGAAGCTTCTAATCCACGGTTCCGTCTACACCCTCGATTGACTCGTCTAATCAATTTTAATGTCAAATCTCGCTATCTCATGGAATTACTAGCCCTAGGCAACGACACGGTCTGTTGCCCGAATTTTTCCTTAAGTTTAATTTAACCGTGAGACGCTCAGTGATTAAACCTGACTTCTTGTACAGTCTAGAAGACGCTTCTTAGATTTAATACAATCAGTCGCTTTACGATCTAGAAAAAGAGGCTAGACTAAGTAGTGACACATTCATTCACTTAAATAGACCGTGTTATCCCCGGTATTTACCATCTTCCGGATACCACTTGCGAATTAAGCACATCAACAGTTACGGATTGAAGGCCTAATTCAGGTGTAGATATGCAAAGCCTAATCTAGGTGATCAAACTAAACAAGACTAAACACATCATGGTAAATTATTCAAAATAACACAAACAATTCCAAAAGAGATATTGAAATTATCAACTATGGAAATTAATCAAACATCGTCAATCATAGGGTTCGACTTCCCCGGGACTAGAATAAAAGAACTACTCACTACTCATAATATCCATAAACATGTTCATCAATTTAATTACACAAGAAAGAAAGAAAAGAAAAGAATATTTTTCTTCTCTGTGTTGCTGCTTCCTTCGATCTGTTCCCTCACGATCTGCTCCCTTCTCCTAGGTTTTCCCGTAGCCAAAAAAAAAAAAAATAATAATAATAATCCCCGTACAAGCCAAAATCTCTCCCTTATGTATTACCCCCAAAGCCACGTCACCAACCTCTTTCCCTTAAGAAATAAGTGGCCCTTTTATTCATCATTCTCCGAGCTCAACTTTGGGCCCACTTCAGCATAAATAATTGCAGCCCAACATAATAAATTCTGATGCCAAATCACTCGAATTGCATGGGCTTCCTCAATGTAGTACAGGGTCTGCGACTTTGGTACGGGGCTACCCTGTATTCTGCTGTTCAGCATTATTTTCACCCATATTCTTGCCTCCAAAATCATTATGCACTAAATAATCTCAAAAAACGCTGAAAACACTAACAAACTCATCAAGGCACGAGAGTCATACATAAAATCAAATAAGCCAGAAAATGAACAAGTGTGAAGAATTAAACGTGCAAAATCACAACATTAAACGGTCAGTGCAAGCACATTTTTCAACTAATCATGGCGTCCACAGGTAGCGCAGGCTGGGGCAATCTGCTGAACTGGCTGTACGGCCTGAGCTGGGGCCTGATCTCTCTGTCGGACCCTCCTACCCTGCCGGTCCCTCCCCCTCCTCTTGTTCTGACGTTGTGGCTGCTGGGGAGGAGCCAGCTGCGGTGGGGCATGCTGTGCTGGCTGCTGAGCCGGTGGCTGGTGAGCTGGCTGACGGGCGGCGCGAGTACGAATGGCCTCCAGTCGGAGACTCTCATCAATCTGCTGAGCCCTAGAAACGGTCTCAGCATAAGTCAGGGCGCCAAGGCCAGCGAGATGGTGGCGAATCTCTCCGCGAAGACCGCCCTTGAAGCGCCTCGCCCTCGCCTCCTCCGTATCAATCAGGTACGACACGAAGAAGCCGAGGCGAGTGAAGTCTCTCTCATACTCATCGACAGTCCTAGCACCCTCCTCCAGTGCTAAGAACTGCCTCTCCATCCTCTCTCTGTAGTGGGCCGGGTAATACTTCTCCCGGAGGAGCGCCTTCAGACCAGCTCAAGTGAGGGCCAGCTTCTCCCCGGGTCGCATCTCCCAGTACGAATGCCACCAGATACCTGCATCCCCTATCATCTGTAGCTGTGCGCACATGATCCTGTGAGGCTCGGGGCAGTCCATCACCTCAAAAATCATGTCAAGGCTGCGCAGCCACTCGTCGACAAGCCTCGGGTCTCCCTGCCCATTGAACGTCGTAGGGTGGTATCCGCGGAACTGAGAAACTGAAAAGGCCTGATCTCGCACTGGCGCGGCCGGCGGGGGCGGTACTGGAATCGGGGCTCGACGAGGAGGCATCTGAATGGTCAAATGACAGGGATTAGCAGAAAGTATTGAATATTTGACGGAGAATTAATTACTCAAGAAGGTTAACAGAAGTTCTCAAAGTTAACCATCTCTGCTGAAATTCTAACTGAAGCAGTATAGCCGATTAATAAATAGCTACACTATACTTTAATAAGTTATCGGATTCCGAACACACCTAGCTTGGCTAGAGTTCCGGGTACACTAAAATCCTCTAAGTTCTTACTAGAGTTCTGACTAGAATTCTCAAATCTTAATCGAAGGATAGATCTAACGCC
Source organism: Striga hermonthica (assembly GCA_902706635.1). Classification (NCBI taxonomy): domain Eukaryota; kingdom Viridiplantae; phylum Streptophyta; class Magnoliopsida; order Lamiales; family Orobanchaceae; genus Striga; species Striga hermonthica. Next base: position 6,720,630 of record CACSLK010019251.1, on the reverse strand, counting down.
CCTGAAATAATCTGAATATAATTAAATATGCATTCGCAAATAAAAGCTGTACAGGTGACGTACCTCGGAGTCGGCGTGGCGTGAGCGTGGTGTGGTCATATCTTACTAAAATTTTAGTATACAGAACCACTAAGTGGCTCTGATACCAACTGTAACACCCCGCCTAAACTTACTAAAATCAGAGTAAATTTTTCGCGCTATAATTGGAAAGCACTTATTTAATTTTCGAAAACTCATATTAATTTTTAGAAATTACTTTAACTTTAAAACACGGGGTGCTACTCGACTTTAATCTTATATCTTTAATCTCTTTAATCTAACATGCATGCGACCAAGTAAAATCCATTCTAGAATTTAGGCCATGAATAATACCGGATTAATCATGCATATTCTGAAAATCTGACATAATCTGAAATCTGAAATACTAAACTGAAATCTGACATCTGAAACACAGGTCTAATATGCGAAAGCAGAAATAGTTCGGAAAGCACACACAAAACATAAGACATACATAGATAATTCAACACGTTCAAATACTATATGACATGTTTTCACAAAAATGTCCTGAAGCTGGACCAACACCACATAACTGCTCACGCTCCACGCGGGACTCCATCACCTAAAAATAGGGTAGTGGGGAGGCGTGAGCACAAAGGAATCAACGGTGCTCTGCCGGAACCAGCACTGAATACTCAGCACGATTAATAATAAACTATGGAATCAACATATATATGAGAAAACTGGTCTGACTATGGGACTAACGGTAAACCGGTACTCATGTGCACACTCTGGGGGTCCCCTCCCACAGAAATCCAGGCTGGGCCTCGCCCACTCATCTGGACGCTGGACTTAGGCTGGGCCTCGCCCACTCATCTAAGTCATAACTGAAATCTAATATCTTGACCAAGACGGGATCACTCACTCGTCTCGGTCCTTCAATTTAATCACATATAGATCTCAAACATGGTGAATTATTAAAAGCGATGAAATACACAGTACATGGTCCCCACCTGGAAACTGGCGAAAAGCGAATGCTGAATATATCTGAATGGGTAGCTGATGGAGGCTCGACTCTCCTCAAGCTACAAAATATATTGAGCGAAATATTCTAAGTACTAGTCTCAGAATAAAACTCAAATCTTTAATATCTTATATATCTAGGTTCGCTCACTCGGCTTTAAAAATCATTTTTGGGATTACGAGCTGATTTTGAAAATATTATCGTCGTTGAGGCATTCTAGAGTTCTCTGAAATATTTCTAAGTCGGAAACTAGAATCTGTCTTAATCTAATCTGACTGCAATCTAAACTATATCTAATCTTTAATCAATCTGAAATTCTTAACTTTTATCTGAAATCTTAATCTGACAGCATCTGAAATTTATCTGACATTTTATCTGAAATATATATCGAACAGTCCGGCTGACCGGACCAGTTCGACTGAACTGGACCGACGGCTCACTCGGAGTCGGTCGGTCATTCGCTTGACTATGTGCAGCTCGGTTTGACCGTGGTCCGAGTTCGGCGTGGCGACTCGGGCCGGCACGAACTCGACTGACACGGCTTAGCCGATGCCCGAGTTGATCGGTGCCACGGTCACTGACGCAGGGGCGTGCTTGGACCACGGCTAATGGAACGACGCGTAGACGGCAAGTCGGATGAACTCGGTGCACGGGCACGCACTCGGGGTTTGACTCGGACTCGGTGCACGGGCACGCACTCGGCGGTTCGACTCCAACGGTCGAACGAGAGGTGGTCACGGGCACGAGAAAACGATACTTATTACGAATTGATGGTAAGAAGGCTAATAATTATCCAGACGGTACTAGGGTTCAACCAATTATAATCGGATCCGGAAAAATACCAGGTTATCGAAACTGGATAAAACTAGGGTTTTGATTCCGGAAAATCCTAACTCAATTAAGGCCGATATTTAATATACATATTCTGTGTGATTTATAATAAATCTATAATCCACAAATGCAGCTACAGTCTCAATTAAACCATTATTTATTATTACGGCATTAATATCTAAAGTCTCGATTTTTATAACTAAGTCAAACAACATCCAAAAATTACGAAACTCGAAACATAACATCCTCAGTATATAAATATTCTATGGTCAACATCTCAAGTCAAAAGTCAACTCCTAACTTAGTCAACTAGAAATCGCTACGACCGGTCAACGCATTTGACCGGCTCGTTTACCTACCAAGCCAAGTCCGAAAATTATGAAATTTAATCATACGCCTCAAAATGACGTAACAAATTTTATAGGATTTATTTCAACATTTTATCCCATTTATTCAAAAAGTCGAACACTTTAGCTTTAAGCCCGAAAATCCCGATTTATTCAAAATCGCTCAAATCTCCCAATTTATTCTTTTATGTCAATTCAAATATTATGTCTAAGCCGTCAAAACCGAGAGTTAATAATTATACCTCAAAACGACTCAGATCGGGAGGACCGAAAATAGATCGGGTAAGAAAATAAGGAGGCGGAGCAACCGGGTCGGATCTTGAGGCTTCAAGCTTGCTGAAAATGGGTCTAAGGAGCTGCTGGTCAGAGCTAGGGTTGAGAATGGAGTTGTTGGTCGCTGCTGGTCGCGAATCGGGGCTGTGGAGGATAGAGGCGTATGAAACTCGCCGGAAAATAGAGGTCGGTGGCGGAGCTGCGGCCTGGTGCGGACATGAGCTGATAGGGTCGCGATTTCGGGCCTGTGACGGGAGCTTTGAGCTTGGACTGGACGGAGCTAAAGCTGGTCGCGACGGGGCTTAGCTTGGTCGCCGGAAAAACGAGCGGGCTGAGAAAGAGCTGTTGGTCGCGGAGCTCGGCTGAGGACGGCGGCGCGTGGTGGTCGCAAGGAGGAGGAGCTGCGAACAGAACCGGAAAAATGGAGCTGGAGGCGGAGGCTCGCCGGAACTGGAGTCGCGAGCCGGAGCTGAAAACTGTGGACGATGGAGGCGGGCTGAATCTCGCCGGAAAACTGGGAACGAGGGCTGCGGGTTTCCGGCGCGAGTGAGCTGGGAAGGGCGTGGACGAGCTGGAAACGAGCTGCCGGGAGTCGGGCTGAGGCCTGGACGCGGCAGTGGCGAGCTCGCCGGGGAAGATGGCCGGAAATGGAGCTCGAGCTGCGGGTTCGCCGGAAAACTCGCCGGAAAACGGGAGGAGGATGAAGCTCAAGCCATGGAGTGTTGTTTTCTTTGATGTTCTTGAATAAAAAGGGGAGGATAGAGCTTGGATCTTGAAAATGAGATGGTGTAGTGAGGGAGATGATGAATAGTGATTATGGTGGCTAGGGTTTGTGTCTTGATGTTGGGGGGTTGGGAGACAAGGGAACATATGCTATTTATAGAAGATGGGAGGAGCTTAGGGTTTCTTGTGTATAGTGGGCTTTAAAATCGGGCTTGACAATTTAATAAAGTCGGGATTAATAATCGGGCTACTAACTTTAATTCGACTTGGGCTCGAATTTTATATTGAATATCGATTAAAGAATTAAATGCTCGGTTAATAAAATTAACCGGACTTGGGCTAATTAAATTAGTCGATCCAATTTACTAGAATAATTGGTCGGTTAATTAAAAAAAATGACGGCTTGTAGTAATAATTTCGACTTGGGCCGAAATTAAATACTACGAGGGCTCGATGTTTAATATATCGCTTGGTCTTGAAAATTAATTCGACTATTCGAATTAAAATGGCCGACTGAAATTATTGGATTCGCTCAAAATTAATTGGGCTCGAATAATCAAATTATCCGACTTCGGATCACTTAAATAAAATTCCAACTTTAATAATTAAAGTCGGAAGAATTACTAATGACTTAGACTTTAATACTAATTATTTAATTTAATGCAAATCAATATAAATAATGCATCAAATTTAGAAACTTAATATTTATGGAAATATAGTCGAGCTCCATAAATAGTAAATAAAAATCTGGGCGTTACAATCGGGGCCTTCCTCGAAGTCTTCCGCTTGTCCTCTTCAATCCGAAGATGAACAACCAGATCTTCAAGACTCATCTCCTTCCTCTTATGCTTGAGGTAGTTCTTGAAGTCTTTCCAACCCGGCGGCAGTTTCTCGATCACAGCCGCAACTTGAAATGACTCGCTCAGAGACATTCTTTCAACATGAATGTCGTGCAAGATGAGTTGGAACTCTTGCACTTGAGACACGACGGTCTTAGTGTCGACCATCTTGAATTCCAGAAATTTGCCGACGACGAATTTCTTCGCCCCGGCATCCTCAGTTTTGTATTTCTTCTCCAAGGCAGCCCAAAGCTCCTTGGCAGAGCCAACCGAGCTATACACATTGTACAACTCGTTACTCAGTCCGTTGAGGACATAGTTCCGGCAAAGGTAATCACCTTGCCCCCAAGCATCGTATGCAGCTCGCAGCTCAGCATTCGATTCATTTTCAGCCACGACAGGAGGGTCGTCTTTCAGGTACTTCACCAAACCCAAATTGGTCTGGTAGAAGTGCATCTTCTGTTGCCACCTCTTGAAATCAAGCCCGTTGAATTTTTCGGGCTTCTCAGCAGTGGGAACATGAACAGCAGGTTGGGGATGATGAACAGCGGGGGTGACAGGTGGTTGAGTTTTTTATCCTTCTCCAGTGGATGCCATCAGTTCAGTAGGTGTCGATTATTTGTCTTGCGATTGTTACACAATGTAGTGTTTGAATTACAACGGGAACATATGAACTGACTGAAGTGTTCAATTCATACAAGAAGAACTAAAGCAAAATAAAAATTACAACTCAAATGCAGACAGATTGAAAGTCGAGGCGATTGAAATCTTTTCGCAAGACAAATACGCCCCGTATAGTGCTGACGGGTTTGTGCGTAATGTCCCCAAAGATACAACGGCAATACACTTGGAAGCTGTAGCACACCAGTCTTCAGAGTTCCAGCGAACAGGAATAGAGACGAGAACTGAGCACTATGTATGCGTGAGGCTATGAGAGATGAGAGAGTTGAGAATGCAGATGAGAATTTTCGTGTCTCGTTTAGTCTACTTTTCTCTACAACTCTATGTCCTATATATAGGACTTCCATCACAAGTGGGAGAAGTTTGGTGGTCATCCTAGCCATTAATGGCATTCAATCCACCTTATAATGGCTACATTATGGTGATTAATTCACATTTAATCACCTTTATAAATGAGCAACATAATGGTGTTTAACTCACCATTAATCAACCTTATAAATGGGCAACATTATGGTGTTTAATCACCATTAATCCACCTCATAACTCTTGAAACCTTTATGGGGTTGAAAGATCACACATCTAAGTTCAATGTACCTAGAATGATGTCATACGGGTTGTGCCGAAACCCGAGTGCAAAACAAACTCGGTTTATATACTAACATTTGGTACATAACTTTGTTATTGTTGTGACCTCTCCAACTCTCTTTATCATAATAAAGAGAGTTACTCTCATTTAAGAGTTCTATGTGGGATAAGACATTTGACCATTCGAATCCCACAACCAACGTTCTGCGTGCCCATTTATGGCTAACATTTATTTCTCAATCACTGAAAATCAGTATTGAGAACTATACTACGAGTTTCTACTCGGAATGTAGAATTTTTCGACAATATTTAATTCAACTCAAATTAAATATTTAGCCATAAAAAATTCAGTCAAAATCGGGTCAAACCCAAGTTTTATAACTGATTTTTCCAACATACCATGCTTCAAGGGTCTTCTTTCTCTGACAATGTTACAAATTTTGTACCCATTACAACGGAAAATTTACTGCAGTATGTTTTTAGTTCTTATAATTTGAACTATAAAATAGAAAAAAAAAGATATAAACTGAAAAGCGGAAAAACAAGTCGAAACGAATGTTGTTCTTTCTGCAAGACGAATACACCTCGTAATGTGTTGACGGGTTCAAGTGTCTCGTCCCCAAAGATACAACAACCGATGTCTCGAAAGTTGTAGCACAACAACTTTCGAGCTCCAACTAACTTGAACGAAGTCGAGAATTTATAGCAGTATTTATATGCGCGAGTCTATGGTAGGAGTGCAAGATTACAAATGAGATTGGAAGTGCCCTATGCAGCTCTATATCATGTGCAATTTATAGGACTTGCAGCACAAGTGAGAGACCTCTGGTGTTCAACTTGTAACAGCTCAGCCAGTAACAATCCACTGATGATTAATGTTGTGAATGGGCAAAATGTTATAATGTTTTCAGGTGTTAATCCACCTTCAACCCACCTGATAACAACCAAAACTGTCAGATGAAAGCTCACACATTTCCAAGTTCACTGAACCTAGTAAAGGTCATCAGTTGGGTCAAAACCCGAGTCCAAATCTGACTACATTTCGATTTCAATTTAGACCATAAATTTGTAAATAAAATTGCAGCAAATTAAAAGGTATATAGTGGTTGGGCCGAAGGCCTAAAGCATGCACCAAGCCCAATAAGACCGCCCAACTCCAGTCCACACTCCAAGTACTAAAGCCTCAGGCCCAGGCCTGTGCTCGAGCGAGCCGACAAGAGGGCGCGCGCGCGTGAGGCCGAAGCCAACACCAAAACAATTGGTGCACAACTTTTTTTATTGTTATGACATCTCCAACTCTGTTTATAATAATAAAGAGTGTTAATCTCATTTAAAAGTCCAATGTATGAAATGGCTCTTGACCTTTTAAATCCACAACCAACATTGTACGTGCCCATTAATAACTAACTTTAATTATTTATTTCTCATTTCTTGAAAATAAAATTGGAAAAAATAAATACCACGGAGATCTACTCGAAACGTTTTAAATTTTTCTGCATAATTTAATTCAATCTAAATTAAATATTTAGGCATAAAAAAATCAGTAAAAATCGGTCAAACCCAAGTTTTTATAATAAATTTTCCAAACAGACAACACATTTAGGCACGAGACAAAGATTCTTGGTGCAAGTAACTAAACAGTGGATCCCAGAGTCCTCTAGAGATTAGAAATTGTTGAAGAAAAACAAGATCATTTTTTGTCCCTTCGAGGCGATCGAAAAATAAAGAACTTATTAACCGGATCTCGAAATCGCTCAACAACAGGTTTCGCTAGACAGAGAAAACAAAAACTAAGATTGATTGTCTAAAAGGTCACTCCATAAGCTCGGGTGAGTGTATCTTTAGCCTAGATAGAGAGAAACAAAAAGACAAGGAGACATCATAACGAGGTTAAAAGTAGCTCGACCAACTAGTCTCTTCCTTTTTGCGTATGACGTCGCCCCTCCTTTTTGGTAGCATCCCGTAATCCAGAACTTAATTTGAAAGCCATATTTCGACCCAGATGTATTTGGGATGCCACTGTACCATTTTCTGCCTTCTATCGCATCTTTGACTAGTGCATCGACTGATTCTATCCAAAAAAAGAGAGGGCCCTTAAACCAACTTTCCAAGGTTTTAATGCTTCCATTAGGTTCAAAAAAAGAGGAATAAGGTATGATTGAAAGTGAGAGTCGAGATAGGCTAGGAGACAACGACTCTTGTTTATGAAAGATAGTACTTGTGGGTCCAAAAGGAATGGCTGAGGCCAAAAGGAAAAAGCGAAACAAGAACTCTGGCAAGCATGGTTGCAGTCAAAGGGTTGAAAGTAGGTTGAAAGATGCTCAACACGAAAGGAGAGGAAGTAATGAGTAGCGTCTTTATCCTCTTTCATGATGTATTTGCAAAAATTTTAAAAATCTTCCTTTTCTGAGTATTCCAAATTCAGTATATGATCGGGCCTGTCAAGTAGAGATCAGGCGGGTAAAAGTAGTAGTCATCACAGGGTGGGAACGGTGGGCGTCAGGTCTTGGAGCGGGCCATTGCTGATATGACCATACGCCAGGATTCTACAATGGTGCGTGTGGAGTCTCAGTTGTCCAAACTATATGATTTGCGTGATTGGCTGGCCATGGCAGACCGACTCTATAAGGATGATCTTTGAAAACTGCAGGTCGGATATATCAGGGTATCGCAACATGTAAGGGAAAGTGAAGGTGTTGGACCAGATCCTAAGATTGGTGAATGATGACAGCCATGTGGGAACCTAGGTGACCACAACCTTGGATATCAGTAAGGTCCTTGACATGAAATGGGCTCTGGGAAGGATTTAGGATGGGCTTGAAGTCATTTTTATATCGAGCATTATAATGGGGTAAAAATTAGGTCTTTGTATAGGATGAGTGTATCTGGACGTTTGCTTGGACATAGTAGCGGGAGAAAGGGAGATTATGTGAAGGATCGACCGAGCTTATAGCGAATATAGACAAGATGAAGAGAGTAGAGAGTCAATATGAAGGGTCAAATTTTTTGCCCTTCAATTTGGATAGAGAAACTAGATATAAAGATTTGTGTGTGGGTTTACCCGAACGACACCACGAGTCATAGTTACATTCAGTTAACGAAGGGGCCCATTAGTTTTGTATAGCCCATTACAGTTTTGAGAATTAGAATAAATATTAGGGAAATTTTTACACATACTACACGAAATAAAAGAATTTTCAATTTTACCTTCCTAGAATTAGTAATAGGATATATACCTAATCAAGCTATTTTATTTACTCATTTAATTCCTTAATTCGCACAATTGGAATTTTTTAATTCACGCAGCTCTCAGGTGGTATATATTGAGTTTATGTTAGTATATTTAGTACATGTGCGCAACTGGAATTCCTTAATTCACACCCCACACCTACAAGTACGACAATGATAGCTAATTAAATGGGAACATTAAAATAGAAATCCATTATATGTGGAATGAAAATATATCCAAAACATAATCCCGGATTAGTATATGTTGAGTTTATACGTGGTATATTAAGAGAATATTTTATTAAGGCGAATCTAACGAATAAATAATTTTTTTTATGAGATTATTGCAATATATACTAAATATATACTATATATAAACTTAATATATACTGTCATTTGAAGACATAAAAATTTATACTCACTTTTAAACTCAACATAACCGTGTCCTTTGTTTTAGGAAGAAGGTGAAATTTAAACTCAATATGATGTCCTTTGTTTTATACGAAATATAATCTCTACACATACTAATCCGAGATTATGTTACATATTCATAAGACGTACATATACTGAACATTTACTGCATATACACTCTACATATACTAAAACATATAACAAAATAGAGAATCGCAAACTGGCAACAATTCACAACATCTTAGGAAAATAATCAACTCAAAGAAGATTTGAAAACCTAACAAAATGCACACCCTATCAACCGGAAAGAATCAAAGTTAGAGAATCGTGAACATAAGAAATAAAACCATGTATATATCCAAAAATCAACGCCAATTCATTATCATTTTTTTTAATAATTGCAACAAGACTGCAATTAAAAAAAGAATTAAAAAGAAATACTATTGATTAAAAAAATAACTAAAAAGAAATAATTCAATTTAAACAAGTTTTCGGTTGCCTTATGTACCCCATGGATGGCAAACCATGACATGGTTCTGCACATTATTCGATCAGCTGTGATTGGATTCCTATTGATTTCATACCGGGCCTATCCAAGCCCACCAAGGTAGCCCAACAGAGCTCATGGAATGCTGCAAGTGCCCTTTCCCTTTTCTTTTCTGTAGTGGCTTTGTGCATGTCCGTTTTTATCGGTCATCGGATGTCGAAGACCAGCATAACAACAAACTTCATACAGATTATTGGAGATAGAGATCAATGAGGTTTCTTCGTGCTCTCTCTCTCTCTTCGGATTGTTGTTGTTTGCTGGAGATCGGATGAGTGAGAATAGGTTGGAGAATAATAAAATCCCCATGTGATCTTTCTTACCTAATTAAATGATAAGTTACTAAAATTAGAATTCTAGGTATAATTGAAAATATTTGTAGCCTCTTTAGATAATTTTAAAAATAAATATATAAAAGGTAGAAAATGTAATATAATTTAAAGTTGTTAGTATGTGGTACAATTTCCTCTAAATATGACTGTGTCACTCCCATGTATATAATATACTAGTGGTCATACGCCGTGCACGCACGACGGCCTTAAATCCGGTCTAAAAATACAGTGAAAATTTGTCATAAGTTGTTGCAGCTTTTATTCCAGCATATGTTGCAATTGTTCACATATATTGTGTCTTTTTGTCTTTATGGAAATGTTTTAGGATTTTGGTGTTTTGAATTTCGGTAGTGGTTATAACCAAACGAACTCGAACAAAAGACTTGCATTAAAATTAGTTAAATGCAAATATGAGAATAGTAGAAAACTTGTCTTTCTCTTTCAATTTTTTGTCGTACGTTGGATCCGGTCGTGGGAGGTATCGTGCAAGAAGAAATAAAAACAATTGTGACCTTTGGAAATAATAATAATGATTCTATTTTTGTGCGAGCAAGAGTCGAAATAGAAACAATAGGGAAGACCATCCTCATCCAAAAAAATAAAATAGTAATTAATTGGCCCAATTTGTTGTAAATGTATATTCTAGAAAAATCGTTGTAACACCTTCCACTTTGTCCAAGTGTGGACATTCGAACTCTATCGTGATGCAAGCATATACTCGCTCTCGCCGTGAGATGTTCGAATTTATAAAGACCACCAGCCTTTTTAGTAAACAAAAGTAAATTTAATTTAATTTAAGTTTTGTGTTTTTTCGTGTTTGTTCTCTTATTTGTTGAAATCTGAGCATGGTGAAGTCATTTGCAATTTTGTATAATTTTTTGGTATTAAATTGGCGATGTCTCTGATTAAGAATTTATGCCTTCTTTACTTCTTCCCCCAGATGTTGAAAACTAAAGTACCACTGCGAAGCCAAACTTTCGTAACGCCAAGCCAACCAACACAATCTCCCAGTTACTTCAACAACAAGAAGCCCAAACAAGAATTGGATTTTGAAAAAATAAAAATAAAAATGATTTTACACATCTCACAATAGTTGAATCACACTAATGTTAATACGTCCACGGGAAACCTCGCTTTATTCTTGAAATTTATAACCAAATAGACCAATAATGAAAGCAACATAACTATGACTTACACATATAAAGTGTTTCATCGACATAGCTTTCAGCACACTGTTGTCCAAAATAAAGTCGGACTGAAGTAGATTATCCTGGAAATCAAAGGATGAACCTCTTTTGTATTTGAAACAATGTAACTTGTGGGATCAATTATCAGAAATGTAGGTAAATAAGTATGTTCGGGAAACAAAAAATCCTAAAAAAAAAATAAATATTTTAAAAGCTGAAGACGTGTGAAATTGAAAAGGCAAAACATAGGTAATTGGGATTAATCTACCAATTTGATGCCTTCCTTTCTGACATATTTATGGTAATCTTACTCCTAAAATAGCTGGTCTGAAAGGGCTCTAAACTCTAAAAAACAACCGATTACAGATAACTAATAAAACTATCATAATAATTATGAGTAAACTCATTAAAAACCAACCTGGCAGTCATCATTCTCCCTCAATTTGAATTTTGGCCTAAACTAATTCTACTCTTCGAGATGTAAATTTTTTCAATTGTAAAAGGAAAAAAAAAGACATGTCCCAGACAGAATATATCGTTAACGTTGTCGTTGGGGCCTCTTTGTTAGAGAAATCTTTCTCAATAAAAAACTGAAGTGAAGCTTCATATATCCTTGGTATAAAGACCTATAGAGATAGATCAAAAAACGTAAAATTGTTTTTCTCCAACTGGTCAATCTGACTACTCTAGCTTCTATCCAATCACAAATTTAGGGTATTGATATTGGAAGTAATTACAGACAAAAAAGTATATGCATAAACATTACACCAGATATTGAGTCAAATCCCCAAAATCACAGGTATTTAAGAAGCAATAAACACCACATGAATAAGTTCCAAAGATTTCTCCCAAAATAAAAGAAAGTAAGACCTTTCTCACATATATTGGTCATTTTCAGTAGTAACAGGGTTGTGCTGAAACTAAAAATTTTCTAATGAACCACACAAAGTGAATCATTTACAAAGAAATACGGATATTCAAAGATACAATTTCAGTAAACATAAAGGAGCAAAACAAGTCCTAGAAGATATTGTGGCAGTTATTATTTCCATTTACTATTGTTCACAATAACACAAAATAAACTCATTTGATCAGACAAATATATCCGAGGTACCAAGGAACGAAACGAAAATCAAATAAAAGGCGAATATAAAATAAAAACCTTCGAGCTAGCCTCTCATGGCCTCCGATATGCTCTCAATAATCCGAGGAGTGTGCTGCCAAATAAAACAAAACAATTTAGTTCATATCATCAATCAACACAAATAGATAAAATCAACTGCAAGTTTCAAGCTTTAAAAAAACATATCCTAAAGTCTGAATCAGTTGACTCATTGTCTTTATAATCAAATGAAGCCTTACATTTTCCAACTCATGATAGGTCCAAGTTAGTTCACAATTGTTATAAATTAAAGAACTACATCCATATCGTTGTCATCTTGTTTGAGTACCACAGACCAAATTTTTGTTCTTTTTTATCACCCAAATTGTATATGGATTTAACTCTACTTGTTCATTAACAATTCTTTTAAGCTGAATAATTCTTTTTCTCTCTCTCATTTTATAAATCACTCATGTTCAGGAAAGTAGATAAAATATTAATTGATAATCATTTTAGCAACTTGCTAATGGTCATATGCAGCTAAAATATACCTGCAATGGAATAAAACACAAGTATTACTTATCTAACTTCACTGAAAAGTCAGTGTATAGTGTTCACAGAAAAAATATGCCTTGCCCAGAAAATGAAATAAGTTGTTTGTAGACATAATACTTTGAAAAATTCTTATATCCGCTGTAGCATAAATTATATCTTGATATTACGCTCCAAGTTGAATGTAGTAACATACAACATCATATAACTTATTACATAATAGATGCATTTACTACTTACACGATCCCGACTTAGTCAAACTATAAATTCAGCATAACTTACATGCAATACAACCAGAAACAAATTACAACTGAACGAGGAGGACATTATCTACATGTTTAGGTGGAGAAGTCACGGGACAAATTTCTATAGTTATTAGATAATACCTTAGAGTATGCTTGTTCACAGGCGTCTTTGTCCTCAAAGTCTTCAATATTTTCTTCATTAATCACCCCGAATTCTTTCATTTCCTTGTAAAGATCATTTCCTTCACGAGTACGTTCACCCACTCCCCCAAATACAGATACGCCCCCATGTGCTTTGGCAATATTGTTAATCAATTCCACAATGAGTATCGTTTTACCAACCCCAGCTCCCCCAAATAATCCTATTTTTCCCTCACGGCGATAAGGTGCTAAACACAATTAGACAAAATATAAGTATGGCAATGATAGATCACATGTTTCTACCAATAAAGTCACATTTGTGAAAAAAGCTCACCAAAAATAGATCTTTTGAAAAAAGATCGAAAAAAATAAATAAAAAATAAGCAAAACAATAAGCTCGATTAAGTGAAAATTTAATGAGAGAGACTGAGTTTGATTTGATGAATCTTAAAAAGAGCTTTTGAATAAACTTTGGCGAGAGCAAGAGCCCTTTATTTAAGTTGAAGCTAAAGCCGACCGAGTTCTACAATTTCAGGAGCTTGGGGCTTGGCATTAGACGGCTGTGGAAGGGCCGCTCCAAGACGATGTGCGGCAAGGTGAAGCTGAGAAAAATGACCTATGAATTGTAAACTAACATCTGTGAGGCGTCGGCTAGGATTTGTAGGTCTGCATCAAACCAAATGGGACAAACCATGAACTAAAACTAATCAAATTATAAAACTAATTCAGAAATTTGATTTGTACCCTCTAAATGTGCTCCACTCAAAAATCCTTTCCAGCTTCTCTGTCACCAACTCACCACCTTCCTTCTTAGGGCAACAAGATCTTCGCCGTTTGGATCCACACATTTCGATTGTCATTTTCTGAGCATAGTATTCGTACCACCCAAACATATAGTGCAGACACCAACACGATGAATAACATATAGCAGAAAGAAGAACAAACTTAAACCCACAACAAACTAAACTAACCTAAATAAAGAAAAAACAGCATTAAGTAAAATATAAATAAAAAAAAATCCTGACTTTGTGTCTTGATTGACTACGATTGTCAAGCACCACACCGATTTTTCCTTATCAGCTGCAACACAAGGAAACAATTACCAAAAAATAAAAACTCTAGCGAAATAGATTTGAGCTTTTAGGTTAATCTAAAAAAATTCCGAACAAAAACAAACGAAATTTAGCACAAACCTTAAAATTAAAACACCGTAGAAAAATTATTTCCATAAAACAACGACCCAAAACCTCATAACAAAGAAAAAATCACAATTTTAAGTTTCTACAACAAAAACATTCAAAAAATTGAAAAGGTAACACCCGAATTTTGAAAAAAAATCATATGGACAAACCTAAACCTGAAGAGTATTGATATGCTTCCAGCTGTAGTAGATGTTGGGGTCGCGATGGAGGAGCTTGTTATGGCAGCGGAATACACTTCACATCACACGAACAATTTTTCTTTTAATTTTCTCGATTAGGGTTCAAAAACGTGAAAGGAGAAGGTGATTAGGTGCC
>CACSLK010019251.1:6676487-6691275 GCA_902706635.1 Striga hermonthica | reverse complement strand
CCATCAGCCTGCTTCTGCGCCGTCTTCTCTCGTCGCGCCGCCTCCCGTGTTCTAACCGCGCACTGACCGTAGCCGATGGAACTGTGGTGTCTCCCTCGGCTTCATGGTGTATCTCTAAATGCCAAATATCAATCGAGAAATAGGGGAGAAAAATGAGGACTGAAGAGAGGAGGAGAAATATGAGAGATAGGGGCTGAAGAGAGAAGGAGAAATAGAGGAGAAAAAATGGGGACGTGCGAAAGCCCTTTTTTTCGGCTTTGCTTTTTGACTTTCTTCAATCACTCAGTCGCAGTAGCGTGTGAGGAAAAACCGAAAAAGTGGTCAAAACTCATAACAACACGCTACATTCTCAATATTTTAAATAATAATAATAATAATAATAAAATCAAGGTCATTTAAGTAAAATCAAATTTTACCATACTAACCTCTTCAATTAGGACTTGGAACACATGTCGACCACCGGAAGGGTCGAAAATGGACACTTGTCGCCACCACAATCGCCATAACTTGTTCATATATGTATAAGAGAGATAAGGCCATTATAGTTTTAGGAATTGAAACAAATATTACTTTGCAAGTGTACCCCACTTTTTATTTTTAATTTTCCTTTCTTTTTATTTTTTATTTTCAGAAAAAAAACCTCACATTTTAATTATCGTTATTTATTGTTTATACATCTCATAATCATAACTCCTCGACACCAAGAAAACGGTAATAGAAATGGATGTTTAAAAATTAAATACATACTCAACAGTAAACTATTCATATCATTATGCAAAAACATTTCTTTATCATATTCTCATTTTTTTTTCGAAGAGTTATTTTTTTTCAACAATATATCCTTTGTTTGTTTTCTTTCTTCAAGTTGTAGGGTGGAACATGAACACCAAAAAAAAATATAAAAAATTACAATTATAAACAATACGAGTGATGAAGAAGAAAAAAAATGAAACATATAATAGGAGTCCATTTCTCGATTTATGCATGTCATTCTTGTACAAGAACCATGCTAATCTTCTCTGTATCGTTTCAATTTTATCGGATGTACCCGAAGGGACATGTGACATATAGGGGTAGCGAGACAATTATGCCCAACATAATAAAAACTCATTTTGTGAATAACTTTATTCACAAATCCAACAGACAAGTGAGACAAAAGTTCCAGGAGAAACATTTATTTATAAAAATAATTATAAACCCACCTGAAAAATAATTGTACAATTTCACTAAATAATAGTAGCCCCATAAGATGTATCCCATCCAAAATTGATAATCGTACACAATTTTGAGGAAAGTTTTACAATTTTTAGGTCTTTTTTTCGAAACGATGGTGATAATATATATATAAAATGCAAAAACTGGGAAACCAGCCAATAGCTGAAAGTTATAACCAAATGTTGAAAAGATTGGGAAGACAGATCCAAAAATCGCCTAGAGCCGAACCTTGCAACATTGGAACAAAGCACTCACGAAAATACACAAAAAAAAAAAAAGAAAAATGAAAAAACTACTAGCTCCAAAAAGGAGGATAACCGATCCCAACAGGATAATACTCGCTCTCACCTGGACGAAACTGAGGCCAACGACCCAAACAAAAAACATAAACCTATCAAACAAAACAAACAAACACAAACCAGCAAACACAACACAACTAAAACAAAACAAATAAACTGTTAGATTTTTATTGATTGTTGTCCCACATCGGATGTATACCAAAGATGTGTATGATCTTAGTAGTATAAATATGTCTCTTGTATTTAGGTTACAATTTCACCTTATTTTATTCTCTCATATCTTAGAAGGAAATCCTTATTAAGGAAATCCTAATTTGTGGGTTATTTTACCCTAGTTGTAATTTGTTGGTGGATCTAGTAAATTTGGCGTCGCGGTTGGCGGTTTCCGGAGACGTAGGCTATTTTCGTCAAACTCCGTTATCAATTTTTGTGTTCTTTTTCTTTCTCGTCTTTTATTTATTTGTGTTGGCTTATTTTCGCTTGGAGTAGTGCTTCCCATATTTGTTAAAGGGGTAATTTTGTCTGTTGCGCTTGTTGTGATACCCCAACAAATGGTATCAGAGTCAGGTTCGTCCGAGGCTCATTCAGAGAGGCAGGCACTGCATTTGAGTTCGAGATGTCCAAGGAGGTCAAGGGCGCATCATCCTCCGAATTCATTCCGGCAAGGACAGCAATGCGGAATGTCAGACTCCCGGTGGAGATCTTCGATGGCACCAGTCATTTCGACATGTGGCAAGCGAGGTGCTGGATTGTTTATTTCAGCAGGGCGTCGACATGTCAACCGACGTTGAAGAGATGGATTGGAAAAATATCAACCGCTTAGTATGTAGAATTATTCGTTCATGTTTGTCGAGGGAGCAGAAGTACGCGTTCAAGAATGAGAACTCTGCTCACACTCTGTGGAAGGCTTTGGAGGATACATTTCTGAAGAAAAGCGGCCAGAATAAGCTCCTCATGAAGAAGCGATTGTTTCTATTTGAGTATCTGCATGACACATGGATGAATGACCACGTTACTGCATTCCATCAGTTAGTTGCAGATTTGTTGAATTTGGACGTCACATTCAGAGATAAAGATTTGGATCTATTGTTATTATCATCACTTCCAGACGACTTCGAGCACTTAGAGACTACTCTGCTCCATGGGAAGGACGATTTAACTCTTGCAGTGGTCAGTTCTACTCTGTAAAGCTATGGGTTGAGGAAGAAGAACAAACAAGAGACGAAGAATGCAACAACAGAAGATGAAGCGTTAGTTGCAAGAGGTTGGTTGAAGAGCCAAAAGAAGAATGGACGAGAAAGATCACGTTCCAAAGCCAAGCTTGAAAAAGACGAGTGTGCTTTCTGCCATGAGAAGGGACACTTGAAGAAATACTGTCCTAAGTTGAAGAAGAAGTGTAAATCTCCTCAAGATGCATATGTTGCCGATGGTGAAAGTGAAGACTAAAAAATTTCATTTGTGGTTTGACCTTCATCATCTCATCCAGACGAATGGATTTTGGATTCAGGATGCACCTACCATATGTCTCCCATAAGGGAGTGGTTCTTCAATTTTAAAGAGACCAATGGAGGGTTGTCTATATGGGTAATGATAATGTCTGTAAGACAACTGGGATATGTTAAATCCGTTTGATGAATCGCGATGGTTCCACCAAAGTTTTGACGGATGTTCAATACATGCGAGTTTGAAGAAAAATCTCATCTCATTAGGATCCTTGGAATCCAAAGGCTTGGTAGTGACTTTGCAAGATGGAGTTATGAAGGATATATCTGGCTCGCTCGTGGTGATGAAAGACATCATGAGGAATAACTTGTATTGCTATGAAGGTGATACAGTCTACAACAGTAGCAGATTCCACCAACAAGGAGTCTGGAGAAGTCAAGTTATGACATATGCGGTTGGGACATGCTGGTGAAAAGCCTTGCAAACATTGCAAAACAAGGACTATCGAAATATGTCAAATTTTGAGAACTAGAATTTTGTGAGCATTGTGTTCCATGAAAGCAGATGACAGTGAAGTTTGGAACGACTATCCATAATACCGACGGTGTTACCCCGTCATTAGGTAGAAGACGCTATTTTGTCACTTACATCGATGACTTTTCCAGAAGTATTTCGATGTACACTTTAAATTCAAATGATGAAGTGCTTGGCGTCTTCATTACACGGAAAACACAAATTGAGAATCAGAGTGGAAGGAAGATCAAGTTCCTACGAACAGACAATGATGAGAAATATACAAGTGATCCCTTTCAAGAAGTTTGTCGTAAAAATGACATCGTTAGGCACTTCACCGTTAGACGGACACCATAAATAAATGGGGTGGCGGAGCGCATAAATCGAACATAAAGTTCGATGTATATTGTCCAATGCTGGTTTGGGCAAGGAGTACCGGGTTGAGGCTGTAACATATGGGCAACACCTCATAAATTGTTTGTTGTCATCTGCAAAAGATGGTAAAACACCGTTGGAGGTTTGGTCGGGTAAATTTGTTGCTTACTATAGATCCTTACATGTCTTTGGGTATCCTACGTACTATCATGTGAAGGATTCAAAGTTAGATCCAAGAGCGAAAAAGTCTTTGTTCATGGAAATCATAATTGGTGTGATGAGATATCGTCATTTGTGTCTTGAGACAAACAAATCTGTGTTTAGCAGGGATGTTACATTTGATGAACAAGGTAAGATAAAGACGATGTAAACCCAACAGGTGGAGTTGACACTGAAGCAGGTGGATATTGATGCGATGACGAGACAACCAACTATGATCGACGAACCAATATCACAAGATTCGTCGGATGATGAAGTTTAGACTCAAGAATCATTAGATTTACCCATTGCATTGAGAAAGCCTAGACGAGAGATTCAACAACCTGCTCGATTGGCGGGTATGGTGGCTTATGCACTTCCAATTGTTGATGATGACATACCTTTCACTTTTTAAGATGCAATTTGAAGTTTAGAAAATAAAAAGTGGAAATGGGCTATGGAGGAAGAAATGTTGTCTCTCCAGAAGAATCAGACTGGAAGGTGACGCAACTACCAAAAGGCAAGAGGGCGATAGGATGCAAGTGGGTATGTGCAAAGAAAGATGGATTTTCTCAAAAGAATGAAGTGCGCTACAAGGCAAGAGTGGTGGCTAAAGGCTATGCTCAGAAGGAAGGAGTTGATTATAATGAAGTGTTTTCTCCAACTGTTAAGCACTCTTCCATTAGAATTTTGTTGGCCTTAGCAGCACAGTTGGATTTAGAGGTAGCTCAACTTGACGTGAAGACGACATTCTTAAACGGAGATTTAGATGTGAAAATCTACATGACTCAACCAGAAGGATTCAAAATTTTTGGAAAAGAGAATTGGGTCTGTAAGTTGAACAAATCGTTGTACGGACTGAAGCAGTCTCCGAGACAGTGGTACAAACGGTTTGATAAGTTCATGATTGGGCAGAATTACACACGAAGCAAACATGATCATTATGTGTATCTACTCAAGTTGCGAGATGGATCTTTCATTTACTTATTCTTGTATGTGGATGACATGCTGGTTGCATCAAAGAACCAAGTGGAGATTGATAATTTGAAGACTCAGTTGAATCAAGAGTTTGAGATGAAAGACTTAGGAGAAGCTAAAAAGATACTCGGGATGGAGATAAGCAGGGACAGAATGAGAAGAAAACCTTGTTCGACTCAGAAGCAATATATGAATAAGGTACTACAGCGTTTCGGCATAAAAGATGAGTCGAAGCTTGTACGTACACCACTTTCCCTTCATTTTAAGGTAAGTGCCCAGTTATCGCCAAATTGTGATGAAGAACGAGAGTACATGGCTAGAGTCCCATATGCAAATGCAGTTGGCAGTTTGATGTAGTGATGGTGTGTACAAGGCCTGACATTTCACAAGTAGTTGGTGTTGTTAGTAGGTATATGCATGACCCTGGTAAAAGTCATTGTCAAGCTGTAAATGGATTCTACGGTACATTCAACGTACTGTAGACATTGGATTTTGTTTATGAGAAGAATGAATTTGGTCAGTGTGTGGTTGGATATTGTGATTCTGACTACGGGGGCGATTTGGATAAGCGAAGATCAACGACTGGATATTTGTTCACTTTTGCGAAAGCTCCAGTCAGTTGAAGTCTACCTTACAGTCAACAACTTCTTTGTCTACAACAGAGGCAAAGTATATGGCGGTTACTGAAGTTGTGAAGGAGGTTATTTGGCTTCAAAGTTTGCTTGAAGACTTGGGAGTTGGTCAAAATCACGTCTTAGTGCATTATGACAGTTAGAACGCTATTCACTTAGCGAAAAATTAAGTTTTTAATGCAAGAACGAAACATATTGATGTTCGCTATCACTTTGTGCGGGAGATTCTAGAAGATGGAACTGTTGTGTTGAAGAAAATCAAGACGACGGAGAATCCTGCAGATATGATGACCAAGGTAGTGACATCAGTAAAGTTTGAACATTGTTTAGACTTGACCAATATTCTGCATATTTGACTTGGCGTCGAGAGGCCCATTTGGTGGCACCGCTAGCAGTTGAGTTAGAGGGGTAATTTTATCCGCTGCGCTTGTTGTGATACCCCAACATAAACAACTAAAAGGAACGAGCCCTTCCTCAGCACATCGACCAAACGAAAACCAACAAACAGTAACCAACCCCACAGAGAGATTCGCAACCCGAGAAACCGCGCCCAAAACTGTCGAAATTCCTAGTTAAAATGAAACTCAAGCCCCCGAACCAAAACCTAAGGTCATCTTCCCTCCGACCGAGAGATACCAATCTCGCTCCCCACGCCACCAATGCTCCAATGCTCCGAAACCAGGCCAACACCATTAGCCAATTTCCGCGGCACCAGTCTCTCCCCGTCCCAACACCACTAGCCAATTTTTTTTTTTTTTGGTACATGAAAGGAGGCAAAAAGCCTAAGGTTGTGGAACGGTCACATTACGTGGGTAAGATACACCGATAAGATCGTGTTCTAGCCACGGTTTCAATCCCATTGGCGGCACATCCAGATATTGAAGACCACTGGGGCTGGTTGAACCTAAAGAAGCCAGATAATCAGCAGCAAAATTCGACTCGCGCCAATCATGCAATAGTTGAACAGTCCATTCCCGAGCAATCAAGTCCCGTATCCCTCTAATTAAACTTCCATGCATCCCCAAGCCATCATGCAGTCCATTAATCATTTGCACTACTCCCTGATTGTCCACTGAGGCAATAACCTTCGAGCATCCCAACTTCCATGTCAATTGAAGCCCCTAAAAGAGACCCCATAGTTCGGCACCGGCAACTGTTGTGAAACCGGTATTCATTATAAAGCCACTCACCCATTGGCCACACGAATTACGGACCAAACCTCCAGCACTAGCCATTCCAGTCGACACATTAAAAGCTCCATCTGAGTTCAATTTAAACCACCCCTCAGGCGGTGCTAGCCAACGAATCATGCGATTCTCTCGGGTGAGACCATTACTCAAGAAAATTTTCCCATGCAAAATAGCCGACTTAATCCCCATAACATGCAGGTTCACCTCTCGCAAGCACTTTCCCACAGGAAACTCTTCATTTTAAAAACATGGCAATTTCTCCCGTTCCAAATTTTCCACATTGTTACCCCAAAAAAGCAGCTCCAGTCTTCCATTTCTTTAGCAGCAGCCGAGCAAAGGTTATACCATAGCCACTGTTTTAACTCTAAAGCAAAGAAGTCGGGAAGCTTGTTACCTGGAATAAGCTGCATCCAAACTTGAGACGCTTTCGGACAGTCCCTCAGAGTATGCAATATCGATTCTGGAGCTAGGCCACACAACTCGCATGTAGACGAGGAAGCGAGGTGTCGACGGCAACGTTCTGAGTTCGTCATCAAGCAATTTTTGGCCACCAGCCACATAAATTGTCGGATCCGTTGGGGGCCAGCCCACTTCCAAATAACTCGCCACAACCAAGGATCAGTCGTAATCACGTCATCGGAGAGAGAATCGTAGGCAGATTTCATCGTGAAACGGCCATCCACCGAAAAGCCCCAATACAGCAAGTCGGGGCCACTCGTTTCACCCGGCGGCGGCACTGCAGCAATTTGAAGGAGAACTTTGGCCGGCAATAAATGCGAAAAGAGACTCCAACGCCATTGCCCATCGGCGGTGCAATAATTTGAAACAGTCCAGTCGATGAAAGAGTGTGGGACGAGACCCGTGCAGGCCTGGAGTAAGGTTAAATCGGATTGTAGCCATCGGTCCTGCCAGAATTTTATTCTCTTTCCGTCACCGACTGACCACCTTATACCCTTCATTAAATTATTCCAGATTT
Organism: Striga hermonthica; assembly: GCA_902706635.1. Classification (NCBI taxonomy): domain Eukaryota; kingdom Viridiplantae; phylum Streptophyta; class Magnoliopsida; order Lamiales; family Orobanchaceae; genus Striga; species Striga hermonthica. The sequence continues at coordinate 6,683,456 of CACSLK010019251.1, read as the reverse complement.
TTCCTACAGCTCTCATAGTAATGGATCCCTTTGGTAGGTTCCCGTTAGCTAATAAATTCGGGACGTTTAATTTATACTTGGCCTTCATAATTCTAACCCATAAAGTGTCGGGTCTTGTGAGGAGCTGCCAGCCTAGCTTCATAAGAAGGGCATCGTTCATTTTCCTTTGGTACTTGAGTCTGAGACCCCCATCATCCTTTGGTTTGCATACAGTTTCCCACGACACCAAAGAAGCCTTTCTATGTGTTGTAGATCCTCCCCAAATAAAGCGGCGACAATGTTTCTCCAGCTCGTCTAAAATGGAAAGAGGTAACCACACCGTTTGCATAGAGTAAAAAGGCATAGTGCTAAGGACTGACTGGGTGAGGACAAGTCGGCCCGCGAGCGACAAAGAGGAAGCTTTCCAATTTGATAAGCGGGATTCTGCTTTATCAAGGATTCGTTGGTACATGTGCTTGTTGACTCGTCCATGAACCAAAGGCATACCGAGATAGAGACCAAGGTCGTCAACTTCTGTGTAAGCCATAGATGCGGCTAGGAATTGCCTACTAGCCGGAGGTACATTAGTAGAGAAAAAGATACACGTTTTTGCTTCACTCACCTTTAGTCCCGAGATGCTGCAGAATTCGATCAGAGTGGATTTCACCATAGTGGCCTGATCATGTGTAGCTTCGACAAAAAGGAGAAGATCATCCGCGAATAGAAGATAGGGGACATCGACCTTCTCATTCCCTCGACCCATCCGAATAGGTCGCCACTGACCCGTTGAAACCCTTGCGGAGATTAAATGGGCTAGTCTCTCGATGCATAACACAAATAGATAAGGAGAAATAGGGTCTCCCTGTCGCAATCCCCGAGAAGGGCAAAACTCTTTAGTGATTACACCGTTAAATAGTAATTGCATAGAAGCTGAGGTAACGCAAGCCATTACTAACTTGATGTAGTGAGACGGAAAGCCCGCTAAGTGTAGTGTTTCTTTCAAAAAATCCCATCGCACAAAATCGTATGCCTTTTCGAGATCTACCTTCACCACCATGTATCCCTTTTTCCCCGTTTTCGTTTTCATAGTATGAATTAATTCCTGAGCTACGATAATATTGTCAGTAATGTAGCGACCAGGTACAAAACTCACTTGAGCCGGGCGAATCAAACCGGGCAGGACACCCTTCATCCTATTAGTCAGAATTTTAGTGATCAATTTGTACACCACATTCAACAAACTGATAGGCCAAAAGTTCTTGATCGTCTCAGGATTTTCCACTTTAGGGATCAGAACAATCAATGTTTTGTTCAGGAAAGTAGGCAAGATGCCCTCAAGGAAAAATTGACGAATTAGTATACAGACAGAGGGCCCCACAACCTGCCATTGTTTTTGAAAAAATAGCGCGTGAAGCCCATCCACTCCCGGCGCCTTTAGAGGGTGCATCCTCATTAAGGCGGTAAAAATTTCATCATCAGTCAAGGGCCTGTCAATTGCGGAGAAGGAAGCCCGCTCGACCTCAGGGAATAAATTTGGGATGTGAACCATCTCATCCGGATCGGGCCTAGCCGTGTAGATATCCCGAAAATAATCTGTAGTCATCCTCTGTAGCTTGGCCATCTCCGTGATAACCACCCCATTGGGGTCTTTCAAAAATATAATTTTATTTCAGCGCCGATGATTTTTGACTTGTTGATGATAAAATGACGTATACCGATCACCAAATAGGAACCAATCCCTTTTAGATTTCTGCAGCCACAACAGTTCTTCTTGCAATAAAATCTCGTCAAGTTCATCATTCAAGGTGCGCTCCAAGTGAAGAAGCCTGGAGGTGGTGTAAGTCTGAAGTTCACGCTGCACCCCCCCAAGACGGCGTAGAAGCGTCTTTTTCTTCTGAAAAATATTGTCGAAGACGTCGGTGTTCCAAGTCTGTGCTCGATGTACAAAAGTCGTCGCTACTTCTCCGTAATTCAAACTATCATTCCACGCTCCCTTAACCACCTTGCTAAAATCATCATGCAAGAGCCAAGCAGCGAGGAAACGAAAAGGCTTTCGTCCAGCTAGCACCCGAGGTTGACCGCCATATCTCATAAGCAGAGGGAAATGGTCTGATCTCCGGCGTGGGGGGTGAATGACGAAGCCGTCTGGAAATCTATCTGTCCAATATTCATTGGCAATAAACCTGTCAAGCTTTTCCTGAACATTACTCCGAACCCAGGTATACTTCAGCCCATCTGTTCGTACTTCATGCAAATTATTATTAAAAAACCATTCCGCGAAACCCGAGTCGACATTTCTACGTCGTGCTGAGCCCCCGGACTTTTCTGATGGTCGGAGCATAGTATTAAAGTCACCTCCAATGAGCCAGGGAGTGGAAATAGAGGACGCCATGTCATTAAGCTCTGACCACAAACGGCGCCTACCACGGGGTTGAGGGCTTGCATATACAAAAGTTATAAGACAAACATCACTGTCCGCCTGAACCCTAGCATGCACATATTGTCGCCGACATACAAGGATCTGCAAGTCCACTCTCTCTTTCCATAAAACCCATATTCCTCCAGAGAAACCTATAGCTTCGACTCTAAAGGAACGGTCGAATCCACTTCGTCGAATGAAATCATTCGCCTTGACGCCGCTAATTCGCGGCTCAAATAACGCAACTACATCAGGGTTTTGAGATTGGATGAGGGATTTAAACGCTCGGCAAAATTTCCTCGAGCATGCCCCCTGTGTGTTCCATGTCAATATAATCATTAAAAAAAAATAGCACGACTGGGAAAGAGAGAGTGCAACTTGTCAGAACGAGGTAGAGACACCAGTCTCCGCTGGGTCATTTCCTATCATATCCGCATCTTCAATATTTGGAGCTAAATTCTCCATGACACCTTCCATGGTCGAAAGGTCTGCCGATATGGGTGGTCGCTGGCTCAATGATGTGCCCTCAGCTCCGGTAAGTCCGTTCGTGGTGTGTACAGATGGGGAGAGAGAGGTTTCAGATGGTGGTACATGGTTATCCAAAATGATCACTGCCTTATGCTTATCCTGGTTTAAATCTGTTGGAGCGTCAAGGACCATCGCACCTAGTTGGTCCAATGCAGGTGAGGAAAGCGGCCCATGGTCGGACTTGGCGCCATTTTGATTCTGTTGGACACGAGAAGCATCTTTATGGCGACTGATTGGGCCGGTAGGACGACTCTTATCTTGCTTTTGGCCCAAGACCGTTCCACTTGAAGCCTTGGTAGTCCCATTGGACTTAAACTGAAAAGGCCCAATAGAGTCAGTATTTGACTTCGAAGTAGTGTCGCGGTTTGGAATAGCACTGCCCCGCTTCCCCTTTGTACTGGCCATTGCACGATTTTCTGTACCAGAATGCGACTTTCCTTTCCCTCGATCCACGCTTTGTCCTTCGCCTCGATTATCATATCCCGATTTTGGGTGATGCACTGCCAAATTTGTCTCTTCCATATCAGCTGAGAGCACATCAAAACGGGATCCTCCCCCTTGATTCGCGGAATGTTGTTTTGGAAAGCTATCTTGAGTCCCAGATTTTCGGGCATGTGATTGTCGATTGCGGATTTTCGCCACCATCCACTCCCCGTAACCCGTCGGTTCCTCTACTGCAGCCGATTCCGACTTGCCTGCCACCGTGGAACTGGATTCTGGCCGGTCAGGACAGGTGGAGTTTCCATGACCATATTTTCCACAGCGAAAGCAAATAGCTGGTAGTCTCTCGTATTCCACTCGTTGAACCTTTCCACGAATAGTGAAATGATCCCGCAAAGGTTTCGTGAGATCAAGTTGAACAGCTAGGCGAGCAAATTGGCCTCTTGTTTGGGAAGCTGTTTGATGATCAATCTTCCAGACCTTGCCAACAATTTCCCCAATGGTTCTAAAGACTTTCTTATGATAAAGGTGTATGGGCATCCCGGGCAATTGTATCCACGCCACAATGGACTTAATCACATCAGTTTTCACATCAAAATTTTCTACCCATGGTTGCACATGAAGGTAGTGAGTTCCAATTATCCACGGGCCTCCGGTTAGTGCCTTAAGCGTATTGTCTTGTTGAAGAAACTTCACTGAAAAATAACCATTTTGCATATCGACCATCATATCGGGAGTACGCAGTCCTGGCCACATCGAAACAAGTCTGTTAAACAGAGCTTGTAGCCCCATGGTTTTACCAAGTAGTTTTATAATGACCGCATTTTTCCATGGTTGCACACGCGCCTCATAAAACTTGTCCGACATCTGCAGAATATCTGGAACAGGGGGATCAAAATCCACAAAAACGTCTGCTACATCATTGTCCTCCTCATCATCCGAAACCATTTCGACATGTGGCCGGTTCTTGTTCAGAGTATCTTTGAAGGATGGCCGTGGGGCAGGCGACGTCCCAGGCGACTGTGACAGAGTGAAACCTGGGGTGTGCTCACGGGCTCAGGGAACACAACGTTTTCCAGATCAGAACGTCGCTTTTTGGACTTGCGGTTATTAACCAAAGTGGGCGGATTAGCTTTTGTTAGTTCAGGGAAGGCAAACTCAACGTCCTTGCTGGGGTCCGGCGGGTCTACCTTAGGATCCGTCGGCCGTACAGTGCGATCTTCCATGCCTAGATCTTCCATCCTGTTCTTTTTATCAACGGCGGAGAGAACGAAAAAAAAAATTAGCACTTGATATTTTCCTCTAGCCAATTTTTAGGTCTACTTATTTTTACGAAATTATTATTTATTATGTAAAAGGCACATGTTGCACTATCTTTTGGAATTTGAAATCGGCTCAATCTATACTTATATTAAAAGCCATACTATTTACCAAAAATAGTACTCCCTCCTATTCATAATAAGTGTCGTTTTGGGAAGTTGCACAGTTATTAAGAACATATTTTTTGCCAACAATAACCCTCATTAATGATGATAGAGATGAATGTTTAGAGAAAAAAATGAAGAGTGAATATGAAAAGACGTAGTGTATTTATTAGCTAGTTGAGGGTAATAACGAAAAAATATGTACAAAATATCCAAAACGACATTTATTTTGTTAATAGTTGATAATGTCAAAATGACATTTAAAAAGAATAGGAGGTAGTAGCAAAAAAAGTCAACTCACATTTAATGCATACTTTATTTAGAAATTTTTTACTATATGCATTAATTGCTTGCATATATACATTTTCTATTCAAATATGATCAAAAAGATTATTTTCTTAAATATTTTTTTTAACTTCTGTAATAATTTTACTGATATATATTATAATTCATATTTGTCAATAGTATTTTTTAATTTTTATTTGAGTATATAAAAAACAAATATTTTTTTAAAATTAATATTTTTTTATCATTTAAGAGATAATGATCACATCATTAAATGATATTACTGATGGCTAGATAATAAATTAAAATACATTAATTATTCTTTAAAATGTTGGCATGTTCTTTAGTTGTATCTATATTTATTATATAAGGTATCCTATTAACCAAATTTAGTAGATTAAAAAGTCAACGTAATTAATGCATTGTTATTTCTATCCAGAATTTTATTTAATTATTTTATTTATTTGTCTTATATCCCATAAAATCAGTTTAAGAAAAAAAATCTCATAACATCTGACAAGTAAAAAAAAAAGATGTAAAATATTTACTAAAAAAAGACTTTATTTATTTGTCTTATTACATATTAACATTGATTTTGTCAAAATAAATCTCATATAAATAAGTGAAGTCAAAATTTGTACGTAAAGTCTATCTATCAAAAAAAAAAGTCATATTCAAAATTCCTTATCTAATTTCTTCTTTTTCTTATCTAATTCCTTATTTTCCTTATCTAATTTTTATTATTATCTAATTGTATGAAAATCTGTTCTGATTTTGTTCAATCCTCTAATTGTATTTGTATTATATTCCATAAAATCGGTTTAACAAAAAAAATCTCATAACATCCGATAAGTAGAAAAACAAAGTACATAAAATATTTACTAAAATAAAAAGGCTTTATTTATTACTCCCTCCTATTCACTATAAATGTCGTTTTGACTTTTTTGATTCATCTATTTTGTTATGTATCTAGACATTAATATGTCTAGATACATAACAAAATGGATGAATCAAAAAAGTCAAAACGACATTTATAATGAACAGGAGGTAGTATCTAATTGTATGGAAATTTGTTCTGATTTTATGGTACGTACTACAAATTGTGCACCCGTGTTCAGGAGCTACTTAACGGGCAAGCTCTGTGGAAATGACTCATTTAGTGCTTCTGTCACGTGCATACAGTATATATTTTTATTACACATACTAGAAAATTGTGCACCCTGTGCATCGCACGGGCTCTGTACTAATAAATGACCTTAAAATTGTACGCCTCGTGCATCACCCGTGTTCACATTTTGGCCTATTACATATCACGTACTATATATATCCCGTACATTTTTTTATTCATTTATATAATTATAAGAATGGATAAATGATCTTAAAATTATGCATCTCGTGCATCGCACGGGCTCTGTATTAGTATTATCTTTAGGAGGTGTAATGATTTTTTATTTTTATTTTTATTTTTAATTTTTTTCCCTTTTGTTAGCTTTTGCCATGAAATTGCACTTTTCGGTTGAGATTATAAACATCCTAGCATTTTTAAGAATAAAAAATTATATTAAATAAAATATCATTTATTTGAAAAGAAAAATACATGGAGCATTGTTTCTGAATATGGCCCAATGCCTAATAATATTCTGGGCCGGCTATGATTGAACTTGTAGCTTGATCGATCTGAATTTTAAAACCTTGGTTATTAATATGCCCGTTAAATTTTTTACCATTTGAGTCAATATCAATGGATATTAATATCAAGGGAAGAATTAAGAACACCATCAAATGAACTCAATTTTAGCCAATTATTAACTCAACTAAAAATTTGAGAACTCTCACTAAGTACGGCCTTGTAGTAAAATCAGAAGTTTGATTAGCATAGTGAGTAAAAAAAAA
>CACSLK010019251.1:6653427-6676428 GCA_902706635.1 Striga hermonthica | reverse complement strand
AAAGAATTTGCTGTACACTTAAAATGTTGTTTCACTATCACGAAATTGACATTCATGTGGCGTGCAATTAGACGATAATTTTACGTGTAATCCATTGTGTCACACATCTTTTCGATCGAGCAATAATTTGTTTGCTGAATATTTATCTGCCTCTCGTGCTTCTCAACAGTCACAAAATGCCATCTTTGATATTCCCATGCAATAATAAAAGCAGTGCTTAAAGTTTCACACTTTAATCATGAAAGCCACTCCACCGCTATATCCCTATCAGACGGCATGGTTCCGTGAAGGATTTTAACTATGAATTTATGGTAAAATCCCTTACGGAACCGTTCATGTGACGGGACTGAAGTCTTTTTATCTATATGTATCGTTAGAATGGGAACATTTTTAATCGATTTATGGTAAAAAAAAAAAATTAGCTGCGAGAAAATTAAATAAACGCTTGAATTAATTCAACCGTAACTATTCTGCTTAATTAACCTAAATTACTTATTTTAAAATAATACAAACACCAACATAAGAAAAAAACATAAAATTAAAGATACATTAAAATGAAAAAAAAAAAGAGAGCTCTCAAGCTTCATCTTCCTCGAGCGAGAGTTGCTTCAGCCACTCGGACGTCCGATGATATGACAGCCGCTTTTTTGCCGCCGCCCGCTTTTTCACCTCCACACACTCGCCCTCGCTGGAGCTCCTCGTTATAACCACGACTCTGCTTCTAACTGTATCAACCGCATCACCGGAGCACTTGCACCCGCCTATCGAACTCAGATTCTTCCTCAACCTGCTCAAGCTGCTGAGGCTGCCGGCGGCGCTCCTGCAGCTCTCGGTGCTGTTGCGGCTCCCGATTCTCCTGTCCCGTGGCTTGAGGCCCTGAAACGCGATCTCCGGCGGCGGCGGCGCCAGCATCCCCAGCCGGAAAATGCTCCACGCCGGCGAGGCCTTGGCGGAGCTGTTCCGGCGATTTGTGGTGACGAGGAAATGGGATCTCGGAGATGGGCTCGGGTGGGAGTGGAATCGGTTTTGTGGCTGCGGTAATTTGGGACGGGCGGAGCTGCCCCTGCCGCTGCCGCTGCCGCTGCTGGTGGATGACTGGCGGCTGCCGCTGCTGCTGCTCCGGCTGGAGATCGGCCCTCCCGAACCAGAGTGGAGCCGGTCCATGGATTCGGATCGGGTAATGGGTCGGGTCGTGCAGTAGCGCAGAGGCAGAATTTGGCCCCGGAAAAAGATCTCATCGGCGGTGCGCATTTTTTCGGATTCTTTTGAGAGAGAGCAGAAATCAAAGTCGTCGTGGATTTGAGTATCCATTTGAGGATTGAATTTTTCTTGTTTTTGGTCATATTTGGGGATGAGTGGGAGAGCGCTCAACGACAGCGTGTCGTCGTCTTCGTCGTCTGTTTCGACTGAAGAATTTGGGACTGCCCATCTCTCGTTAGCGCCAATATTTTCCATCTTGTTCATTGCTAGCTCGAAAAAAATGAAAGTAGAAGAAAATAATGTATTTGCTAGTTGTGTGGTGTCTTTGAAATGTGCATGGTGATCAAATGGCGAGAAATTATGTGCAAATGAATCTATCCTATTATAAATATAAAGCTTCCATGACATAATGTAAAGGTTAAATTTGAGAATGATAAAAAATAATGTGCATAGTTAATGATAATAATTTAAAAGTGATAGCGATACCTAAAGTGATCACATCATGCTACAGTACGGAACCCGGAATCATTCCATCGGAATTTGTAATCGTTAGATCATCGTGTGACCATCGGAGATAGTTGATTTAACGGTTACAAACCTCGACAAAATGATTCAGTAACCGGACCATAACATCTGTGGTGAGTTTATATATATATATTTTTTTATGTTTATTGCATGGATCAAAATATTGGATGCGTTATAAGCCGGCCCACTTCCTTTTAACTGCAGCGTGCGCTTCACTAATCATTCTACTCAATATTGTTGGAGAAAAATTAAATAGAAATTTCTCTTTAATGTGTATATGTTGTGCATAAAGTGGGTGGGGCGGCTATGTAGTAGTAAGATTTTGAAACACTTATTATTATTATTATTATTATTTTTTTTTTTTTGGTACAGAGACCTTCCGGTTTCCGGATCCACAGGGGAACCGACTAATCCGGAATCGAGCCGGGTAGGACCACAAGGGCGGCAAAGCTCTCCCTCAAGAGTTTTAACACTGCTGCATTCCCAGGGCTCGAACTCGAGACCACTGGTTAAGCTGGAAGAGACCCAAGCCATCTCATCCAAGTGCTCTTGGGTATTATTATTATTATTATTATTATTATTATTATTATTATTATTATTATTATTATAAGATTTTGACACACTTATTATTATTATTATTATTATTATTATTATTATTATTATTATTATTATTATTATTATTATTTAATAATATTCAAATTGTAGCGGCACTGTCATAAAAAAGGAACAGCTTTTGTTTGGTGTTTTTGTGGGGTTAAAAATATTAGTGCGGAACATTAATTTGCAGACTGATGACATAATGTTTACAAACATTTCCAGAATGTTTCTAAAATATTCGTTCTCTTAGGACATACAGTGATGTTACATTGGAGGTTGCTCGAAAATGGGTTAAATTTGAGGACATATATGTGGGTTGGAGTTTTTACAGAAATATTTATTTCTAATAGTTCAATTTTTTTTTTTTTTTAAAAAAAAAATTATTTAAAGTACAGTAAAACTACAAATTTAGTAAATTAGGTGGTCTAAATTTGCTCCTATAGTTAGATTCTGAAGATAATTTGTATGACTTCTGTTAGGTGCATGGCCTAATAATTAGACGAACAAATATACATTTCCAATATGCTGATTAGGGCTGAGCACGGGTCTCGGAGATTACCGAACCGTACCGAAAACCGAACCGAATTCACCCCGAACCGAAAAATATCCGTTGACTGTTTGACTATCTCCGAACCGAACCGTACCGAAATTTTTTTCGGTATGGTTCTGGAGATTCATAAAATATCCGTACCGAGAACCGAACCGAACCGAAAATAACCGTACCGAACCGAGGAACCGAACAAGAACCGATTCTAATTCATAAAATCCATATATATATTTATATTATATTGTATCATATGTATTTTTTTTCATCTTTATACATAATTGTATTCAAATAAAATCTATACTCTATGTATATGTCCATAAAACTATCATGAGTTATATTTCAAATTGAGTTGCGAAAAAACATCCACTATTGAACGTTAACATAATTTAAAAACGGGAAAATATTTATTTTATTTTGGTACTACTTATGAGACACTATTAAATCTAAGATCTCATTTTCGATTTTTTTTAAAAGAAAATTAAATTAATATACTCTTCCTATTACAAAATTTGATAGCCAACATGTCAAATAGTTTATTAAGAAAATTATTAAATATAACTTAATAAAAATTCAAATACCGAATGTTTGGGAAACCGACCTTTATGACTTAAGTCTTTCACAAATCTTGAAGGAAATTATTTATTTAAAGGTGATATATTCTAAAATAAAAATAACTTGAAAGATATCTTTACCATTATATTAAATTAAGAACATATATATCGATTATTTTATTAATAAAAATAAATATCTTCACTTTTCGAAAATAAACTTTATATGTACTATATTTGAATCTCACGATATCGGCCAGAAGAGATTAATTTATTTAGACATAATATATTTCTAAAATATCCTTTTATTTAACAAGTAACTATCTTTAAATGAACTATTGTTCATGTAGATTTATCACTTACAAATTCTTTGGCATATAAACGTTTAGCATATAAATCTTTCAAATTAAATTATAATATTTTGCAACTAAAAGATAATTATCAATTTTTTTATAAAATAAAAAAGATTTCAACCACCTATTCTTACTATTAATTGACGAAATATATTTTGAAATTAAGATAGGTTTATGATTTTCTTTCATCCATGATATGCACCATCTAACATGCAATTAGAAGATTTTATTAAAAAAAAAAAAAAAAAAAATCTCCGAAATCTTCGATCCGTACCGAACCGACCCAGTAGAACCGAATCTCCGAACCGTAATTCGGTTCGGTTCGGTCCGGAGATTCATTAGAACCGGTTCGGTTCCGGAGATCCAGTTTTTGAAATCTCCGAATTTCGGTTCGGTTCTGGAGATTTCTGGATCTCCGAACCGAACCGACCCGTGCTCAGCCCTAATTCTGATACTTAATTTTGTCCGACAAAATAAAGACCCCTAAGATATTTATGGCGTCATCTCCAGCCCAACCAACATAACGTTCTCATAGTTTGAATGTCTGAAAGTATTACCATCAAGAAGAAGGATGTTGATCTGCCAACCTCTCGTTCTCTGCTACGAGGTAAACTTGTCGATCAGTCCTAGAAGGAAGGCTATCCTCCAACTGATCACATCCCAACCGCCACGTATACAAAATAAATATTATTTTAGAGACGTTCTTCCCTTCTATAAAAGGAGGGATTTGGAAGCCCTAGAGATCATCAGTTTACGCACCAGTGAATACATACTAAACGCTCTGTAATCTTTCTTTCCTTTCGAAGTTTTCCCCTCTTTATGTAGATTTTCAGTTTCTTTCAGCCATTCGGAAGCTTGTACACAAAAGAGTAAAAGGAGCATTCTATTCGATTAACGATATATTGTCGCTTCAAGCGCCTTATTCGTCTAAAAAAATAGCTACATGCTCATCATTACTTCCCGTAAAAAACACATCAATATCCACCCTAAAAAGGTTAAAATACCACGTAATAACACAACCATCATCTCTATGGCCCCTTTGGCGCAAACACAAGTAAAAAAATGGCGCTAGAGATAGGGCACCGTTGAGCATCTAAATCCTTGGATGATTCATGGTGTGGTCCGGTTAAACCCTCAACCAACACTCATCATCTCGTTACTCTACCTCGGCACAGAAGGGTGGCAACATCGTCCCTCTGTTGGTCACCTTCTTGGTCCTCATATTCACAATCGAGGCGATCGACCACCCACACAATCTTCTTTTTCTTCTTTGTTCGACCCGATGTTCCCATACACTTCCTGTACATAAAACATATCGTCTATCCCATTATAATGACCAACATAAAATTTGAAGCCTTCCTTCAACCTTTTATTTGTTTGTCGTCGACAAGAACGTACGGGATGAAGAACTGAAACCTTTTTACCCCGGACTATCTAGCCCGAAGGCTTCTGATCGACCCACGTGGCCTTGAACCTTTTTTACCCCGGACGATCTAGCCCTAAGGCTTCTGATCGAACCGTGTGGCCCTGAACCTTTTTGCCCTGGAAGATCTAGCCCTAAGGCTTCTGATCGACCCACGTGACCTAGAACACTTTTGCCCCAAAAGATCTGACCCTAAGGCTTCTGATTGACCCGCGTGGCCTTGAACATTTTTGCCCCGAACGATCTAGCCCTTCTAATCGACCCGCGTGGCCTTTAACCTTTTTGCTCCAGACGATCCAGCCCTAAGGCTTCTGATCGACCCGCGTGGCCTTTAACCTTTTTACCCAGGACGATAGCCCTAGGACTTCTGATCGACACGCGTGGCCTTGACCATTTTTGCCACGGACGAGAGCCTTAAGACTTTTGATCGACTCGCATGGCCTTGAACATTTTTTCCCCAGGACGATCTAGCCCTAAGGCTCGACCCACGTGGCCTTGAACATTTTTGCCCCGGAAGATCTAACCCTAAGTCTTCTGATCGACCCGCGTGGCCTTGAACATTTTTGCCCCGGACGATCTAGCCCTAAGGCTTCTAATCAACCCGCGTGGCCTTGAACCGTTTTGCCCCGGACGATCTAGCCCTAAGGTTTCTGATCGACCGCGTGGCCTTGAACCTTTTTGCCCTGGAAGATCTAGCCCTAAGGCTTCTGATCGACATGCATGGCCTTGAACCTTTTTACCCCGGACGATCTAGCCCTAAGGCTTCTGATCGACCCATGTGGCCTTAAACATTTTTGCCCGGACGATCTAGCCCTAAGGCTTTTGATCGACCCACGTGACCTATATCATTAAAACAAAAATTTCTCAATCGTAATAACAATTTTTGTTTCAAACATAATACGACATTTTATTAAGCACGTTTTCGCCAATATTGTCGCACATTAAAACGTCCATGGCTACAAGATATTCCCCGGAACAAGTACCTCAGTGCTAACAAAAGGTATATACATCTATGACTTTCCCCTAACTTCACTTAAACCAAATACTTCTAAAGGTGAACAACGTTCCATGCCCTGGGCAGCACCTTGCCATACCTGACTTCGCACTCGTACGCTCTTTCTTTCAAAACCTTAAGGACTTTGAACGACCCTTACCACACTGGCTCCATCTTCCCGACCTTGTTCAAAGCGTCCGCCCTCTTGACCTCCTTTCCAATCGTCGAATCGAAGGGGTCGCGAATCTTGCCTATTTTCCCTCCTAGTGTCTTGCACGAGAAAATCTGCTTGTGCTTCCTCTATGTTTATGTATTTACTTCCCCTCTCTAATAGTTCATCGTGACTTCGAGCTGGACTTTTGGATAGGGAGTCTCAAAAGGCCCGGGTCGTAGCCACCAGGTCAATCTGCCGGATTTTATTTCATCTGTTGCGGTAGGTACTTCAACACACGCACGTGTGTAACGTGCTATGTAGGCTCGCAATGACTCTTCCTCCCTCTACTGCACATTTATCAGAGATAAGTATGTTTTCTCATGTTTTCTAGCGCTCGCGAACTGGTTGGTGAACAATGAGCTGAAGCCTCGAAAGTCTTTGACAACGCCCGGTGTTAGCTGATGGAACCAATCTTGGGCCGCATCCTTTAACGTGGTCAGGAAGGCCCGACAGTGCACTGGGTCGCTGTACCTGTGCAACACCGCTATGTTTTCGAAGCTCCTAAAATGTCGAGCTGGATCCGTATAGCCATCGTATGACATGGTAAGTTCTCGAAACCTTTGCAGTAGGTCTGCGCCCAACACTTCGTCTGCGAACAGGTGACCCGAACGTCAGGGACCCCGATGCCCTTCGACCTTCTCCTGGAGCTCACGCAACAGTTCTACCATGCGCTCTATGATCGGATCTCTTGCATATTGTGATGTGGCCTCCGACGAGTGGAACGATTGTTCTGGCTCATGTTCACGTCCATCTACGAATAGTTGTCTTGTGGGTCGAGCTACCCCCTCACGCCCCAAACCTTCGGGTCGAGCTATCACCCCACGTCCCTCGTGTCGAGCTACCCCCTCGCACAATGAACCTTTGGGTCGAGCTATCACTTTGCGTCCCTTGGGTCGAGCTATCACCTCCCGTCCCTCGGGTCGAGCCTTTAACCCCTATGCCTCGGGACGAGCTGTTATCGCCCTGCCTGGAGATGAGATCGATGCCATTCTAGCCTCTACTGCTCCTACTATCTTCCTCTCCAAAGCGCTAGGTGTGATTTGCATGGGCTGCTCCGGGATGAAAAGACGAACATTTGCACCAGTCCCCTTCGTCGTCCCTTCCTGGAGTTGAATTCCCTCTCTGCATTCCCCACGACGTGGTAAGCTCGTGCTCGGTTTTGTCAGCATTTGTATTGTACCCGCTTCCACCGGTTGACTTGCTGCTGCTTTCGACAGCTCCGGTGGCTGCCTAGTAGCAGGGGCTGGGGTCGCCGGCGTGTCTCCACACAATACCCATCCCGACGGAGGCCCCGCCCCTACAGGACATTTGTGTAACCAAGAGTTGTCTTCCTCCGCCTGCTCACGCTCTCTTTTCTCCGCCATCTTCTTCAATTTGTATTCTTTCTCTTTCTTTCCAGCTGTTATGTATGAGATACCGCCAGATCAACGCCAGTTGAGCTAGGGTTCCCACAGACGGCGGCAATTTGATATAATCCGAGATGGGTGACTCCGGTCTTTCAAAGGGTTCTTCTCGGTTGCGACGTAAACATGCCTAACTCGATCTGATCTAAGGTTGATTGTTCACCGGTACCTGAAAGAGCGCTGGAATTACTCCGGCGCAAGACCTTCTGACGTCTAAGTCAGTATCTCGGATTAGAGAGAATTATCATCAACAATGAATGTAACAATGATAGTATTAAATGAAACTTTCCTTCCTCTTGTTGCATAACCTTATATATAGTGCTTAACTGTACGGACTTCCCTTCGAGACCATAAGTTTCCGAGCATATTTTGATCGGGTGTAACTTAATCGACGCCCGATCCGACCTTAACGGTCCTTAATATAGACCAAGGGTAGATGTGTTCGACCCTCCAGGCCAAGGGTCTAATATTCGACCTTCCAAGTCATGGGTCTATGTAGTCTACCCTCCGGTACAATGGTCTATGCGTTCGACCTCCGGGCTATGGGTCTATGTATTCAATCTTCCGGGTCAAGGGTCTACGTGTTCGTCCCTTCGGGCCAAGGGTCTATGTGTTCTACCCTCTGGGCCAAGGGTCTATGTGTTATACCCTTCGGGCCATGCGTCTATGTGTTCTAAACTCCGGGTCATGGGTCTATGTGTTCTACACTCCGGGCGATGGTTCTATGTGTTTTACCCTCTGAGCCATGGGTCTATGTGTTCGACCCTTCGGGCCAAGGGTCTATGTGTTCTACCCACCGGACTAAGGGTCTATGTGTTCTACCCTCCGGGCCATGAGTCTATGTGTTCTACCCTCCGGGTCATGGTCTACGTGTTCTATCCTCTGGACCATGGGTCTATGTGTTCGACTCTTCGGGCCAAAGGTCTATGTGTTCTACCCTCTGGATGAAGGGTTATGTGTTATACCCTCCGGGTCAAAGGTGTGTTCTATCCCTCGGACCAAAGGGTCTATGTGTTCGACCTTCCGGAACAAGGGTCTATGTGTTCGACCCTTCGAACCAAGGGTCTAACTCGACCCCTAAGTCAACACGTTCGACCTTTCGAACCGTTGGGCCATGTTCGACCCTATGAGCCGATCGATTCTCCGACCCTCTTCGACCCCCGGCTCAATCCCATGGTCCCTTCAGTTCCGATTTCATGGGTTCTTATTCGGTTGAGTCGAGTCAGTACTAGTATTCATATCACTAACTTTTATTGTATTAATTAATTGGCATAGATATAAATAACCATGTGCATCATAGAGAAAGAAAGTGGGACTCCATTTTCTCCAATGTTATCACGACAATTTTGCTGGGTGTTTCCTTTAATTGTTCCTTTAGCAAACATTCATGCGTAACGTAATTAAATTGTGGTCAAATCCGATTAATCCATTAGGTTTCACAGAGATATTCTGCTTTTTGTCCGGAAAAAACAAAATAAAAGAAACCGAAGTGATGCACAGCATTTGAATGTTTTGCCTATGCAAACCACTACAAATTAAAGTTGAAAAAGACGTACTGCTTTTGAAATTGGTCTCGTCTAAAATATTAATTGAGTAGTGGGCAAGTTAAAAGGGTAATATATGTCTCACTACGGATGTGTTTGTTTATAAATTATTTCAATTCATACTCAAAATCTAATTTATTTTTAATTTAATTATATTATCTTCAATATTATCAATATAATTAAACATTATCAATAATTAATTTTTACACATCACATCAATTTTAATCTATTGTTCATTTACTCATATAATTTTAACTAACCATCACTTCATATCATTTATCTCATACTTTACATCAAATCATCTTTAATTATTTTATTTTTAATATTATTTTACTATATAAAATCAAAATCTCACTAACAACCAAACATACAAACTTTTTAAAAATAAATCATAGTTAGCAAAAAAAACTCGTTTTGAGCAAATATTTATGTATCCAAGCACGTCCTACATTTCCAGATTTCGTTTTTCTTTTATTACATTTTTGGAAAATATTAGAGTCCCCTTGGAAAGATTAACGGAATGGTTCCGTTCTCCAGTCCAATTAGATTTCACCACACTATATATTTTTTTAGAGTAATGCTATGTGTACATAATAAATGCATATAGAGTTGTACATAACCCTCACATGGAGTGAGGTCCATTTAATTTTTTTTTGGTGGGTCACACTCAATGTGAGTGTTATGTACGCCCCTATGTACAATATTATGTACATATAGCATTACTCATTTTTCTTTACCATATGACTCGTTAAAACACAACAACAAAAAAAGAAGCAAATTTTGTGTTAATGCAATATTTTATGTTCAAAAAATCTTAAGAAAAAAAAAATGATACATTGTCAGTCTAGTGTACAACTAAGTTGACAATACAACTGAATATATCCACTTCTGTGTTTTTATTTATAAATTTTCCACGAATATTGTCAACCTAATTGTACGTGCATTAGGTTGGCATAGTAACATTTTTCTTGAAAAAGAGTACACTTTATATACTGTTTTTATTTATTTATATATTTTCAATAATAATGTTAATTTAATATTGTTATGTGTATTGTATTTGGATCCATAATTTGTTAATAAAAATCATAACCAAACACATTTTTTCCGATCTCTCATAACACAAACATAAAAAAAAAGGTTCACAATTTTTTTAAGTATAGTTGCTATTTGGTAAGGTCGAACACTCCAACCGGTTAGAAACGGCTCGCTCGAACTCTTCTTCGCCTGTAGAACTCCCAGTACCTGCAAAAACTCCCACACCGAAGGGATTTTCTGATGCTTAAGTCAATATCACTCCCAACTCAAATCTCAAGAGTGTAAAGCTAAATCGTGCTGAAATCATAAGACGCACCACTATATATAGGGGTGAAATACCTGCTTCAAGAGGGCTGCCCGGATGAGCTGAGGTGGCTACCCAAAACTGCCCAAGCTGCCCGTGTGTACAACAAACACTAAAGGTGTGTCAGAGACACTTATGCTATATGACAAATCAGGTCGTGCCACGTGTCCTCCCCACGTGGGGATTTGATTCCTCTAAGATCTCCTCGAAGGCTCTAATGCTCGACCAGATACAGGTCAATCCACTGACTGCTCTGAGTCTGAGAAATGGTCGATCGGACGACCATTTGGGTCATAGATCGATCCTCGACCAGACCCTCCATGGGTCTGGGATCGACCTACTTTCTAGGTACTGGAATATCCTTTCCATATGTCTCTTGATCTAGAGGCTCTTGCTCCTTTAATGATTGACCACGACGCCCTACTCGGATTATGTTCAACCAGGGCGGCTTGTTCGGTGTATTCAATCGGCTCACTGGACCGATATAGTACTCTTTTGAGGTATAATATCCCATATCATCTAGTCCCCCCACTCTGGTCGAGTCTGAATGACACGATCTAAAAGTAGGTTTTCGCCCATCCATCAACTATCATTATGTTTGTTGTTTATCGACCTCCTGGTAATTGTTCATTTGCTCTTCGAAAATTGACATGTCTATTTACTATTTTAAATAGACATGTTTTATGTTATCTACGAAAATCGTATTACATGTTAACTCATACGTAGTATTTCTATGATTATAATTACTTATAAGTTATAGAGAATTAGTTCTCAAAATTAGAAAAAATTGAATAAGAATGATGAGATTTATAGTATTTATGGTATTTGCTAGTGATCATCAACACTACATATAGTTAATATATAACTTTCAATGTTTTGAGCCAGACCAGTCGGGGCTGGGCTGGGCCACGTTGGGCTGGGTCGGGCTGATTGGACTGGATCTTTTGTCTCCGGGTGGCTGATGAGTTGTTCGTCTGGACACTACAAGAAAAACTGCATTTGGCGACGCTTATTAATGACGCTTATTGGCGAGTTGTGTTGCTAAATTTGATGTTAGAAAAAAATAAGCGTCAGTAAACAAAAAAATAAGCGTCGCCAAATGCATTTTTCTTGTAGTGGGACGAAGGATAGGTCTGTTGGTTCTCGACTTAGTTAGGCGTTTTCTCGCAGTTTCTGGGTCGAGATCCTATACTTAGACTTTGCCGTTGTTGTGCTCGATGTGGTGTTCGGCTGGGGAAGGGCCATGTTTTTGTTTTTTGTTTTGCTGTCGTTTTTGGTGTTGATTGCTTGAGTCTGTGTTAGTTAAATGTTTTTGGTCTGGGCTCTTTGCCTTAGTATTTTATGTATTGTCTTTTTAGTCTAGGCCGTTGGCCCCTGTGTTGATTACCTCGCGGGGGTCGATCCTATTCTCCTGTGGGGAGCGATTCTAGTTGTTGGTAGTGTCTTGTGTTTGTTTTTATTCTAGCTTGGCTAGTTGAGGTTCTAGGCGGTCTTCTGACCTGTCCTCTTAGTTTTTAGTTGGTAGCTGTCTTATGCAGTTATGGGCTGTATTTGCACATTTGTGCATTTTGATTATAATTATCCCTATCGTTCCGAAAAAAAAAAAAAAAAAAAACTTTCAATGTTTTGCATCCAATGAATGACATCATACCATGACGGGATTGTAGTCATCCTTAAATATTTAGCATTAACGGAGCATAGAAAGATAACATTGTAGTCATCCCTAAATATTTAGCATTAACGGAGCATAGAAAGATAACAGAGTATTATCGAGTTAAAAATAAGATAATTTAACATGATTAAATACAAAATATCCCATTATGATCTACCAAACAATTTTTTACCTTAAAATCTAATAAAATATTTTAACTGACCACAACTTTTCTTAATATTATTAATATAATTAAATAATACAAATAAATCATCGTCATACATTACATCATTTAACTTTACTATTCATTCATCACATAATTTTAACTATTCATTACTTTCAATCAAGTCTCATATTTTTACATCAAACCAACTTTAATCATTATATTGAAAATATTATTTAAATTTAAACTCAAAATATTATTCAAACAAAATCTAATCAGTTTTATTTGAAATTAACTCACTTTATCCAATAAAAGTCAATCAAAAATTCAAAATAACTTAATCCAATAAGACGTTATTCAACATGCATATTAATATTACAACAAGTGCAACATACAAAAATACCTCCACAACTAATAGTACCAAACATTGTTACAAACGAAAGTAAGCCAACATAAATAAATGCAAAAATAAATAACGAGAAAGAAAAAAAATAACAAAATAATAACGCAGTTGATCAATATTATATACATTTTCGAGCATCGATAATCGTAATGTCAGGTTCACTATATTCACCAACGAATACAACTATGGTTAAATACCCACAAATAAAAATTTTATTAAATAAAGATTTCCTTCTAAGATATGATAGAAGAGAATAAGGTGAAAATGTAACTCAAAGGTACCAAACTTATTTGTACTAAAAAATGTTACACATCTTTGGTCAGATTCGATGTGGGATAAACATTAAGTGAAAAAATAAAACAATAATAATTCTCCACTTTGATTAATTTTGCTCGTACTTCAACACATCAATCCAATTGCTGCGGTGCCTCCAAATGCGTATCTCGGTGCCATCTCAAATACCCAAAATGTTTGTTAAGTCTAAACATCAATCAAACTCACTTTTGTCACTACCTTGGTCATCATATCTTTAGGGTTCTCTGTCTTGGTATTATTCCAAGCAACATATTCATCTTGTAGAATGTCCCGTAGAAAATGATAGCGAAGATCAATATGTTTCGTTCTTGCATGAAGTACTTATTTTTTGCTAAGTGAATAGCGCTTTAACTGTCACAATGCACTATGGTGTGCCTCTGACCAACTCTCAATTACCAAATTGTCTCCTTCACACCTTCAGTAACCTTTTGTACACTGCCTCTATTTTAGGCAAATCGAACATTGACTTTAAAGTAGATTTCCAATTGACTGGTGCTCTTGCAAAAATGAACCAATATCCAGTCAATGATCTTTGCTTATCCAAACTGTTTGCCTAGTCAGAATCACAATATCCAACTACACATTGACCAATTTCATCCTTCTTATAAACTAATCTAGCATCTAAAGTATTATGAATGTATAGCGTCCATTTCACTGTCTGCCAGTGACCTTTATCAGAGTCATGCATATACCTTCTCACAACCCAAACTTCTTGTGAAATGTTGAACCTTATACACAACATTGCATACATCAAATGTCAACTGCATTTTCATATAGACTGTAGCCATGTACTCTTATTTTTCATCACAGTTTGGCGATAACTAGCTAACTAACTTTAGATACTGCTTCTAAGTCAAACAGAGCTTAGCTCTCATTCTATCTTTGTTTGTCTCTATCCCATGTATTTTCTTATATTCCCCAAAGTATTTCATATCAAACTCTTGATTCAACTTGGCTTTCAAATGACTAATTTCTACTTGGCTATTTGATACAACCAACACGTCATCCACATACAAAAGTAAGTAAATGAAAGAACCATCTTGCAGCTTGCATAAATGCACACAATGATCTGGTCGGTTTCGCCTGTACCTTAGGCCTATCATGAACTTGACAAACTATTTATGCCATTGTCTCGGAGTTTGTTTTAATATTTACAAGGATTTATTCAACTTACAGACCAATTATAATTTCCAACAATTTTGAATCCTTCTGACTGAGTCAGGTAGATCTCCTCATCCAAATCGTTGTGCAAGAACATTGGTTTTACGTTAAGTTGAGCTATCTTCAAATTTACTGTGCTACTAAGACCAACAAAAGCTTAATGAAATAGTGCTTAACAACTGAAGAAACGCTTCATTATAATGGACCTTTTTCTTCTGACGTAGCCTTTAGCAACCAATCGTGCCGTGTAGCGCACATTGTTCTTGTTAGAAAATCAATATACATATAAATATATATATATTTATGTATATATATATTTGTAAATAACAATTTCTATTATTGTTCTCTTGCTCTTTGGTAGTTGTGTCACATTTCAAGTTTGATTCCTTTAGAGAGACAACATTTTTTTCTTCCATAGCGCTTTCCATTTCTAAATTTCTATACTTCGAATTGCATCTTGAAAAGTAAAAGGCATGTATCATCAATAACTGAAAGTGCATAAACCACCATATCTGCTTATCGAATAGGTTTTTGAGTCTATTGCACATGCTTTCCCAATGAAAATGTTAGCTCTAATGATTCTTCCTTTGATATTGGATGGAGATCGTAGCTTGTTGTCTCTTCATCGCATCTATCTCCACCGATTGGGTATGCTCCTCTTTATAATTCTTTGTTCATCATATGTAACATCCCTGCTAAACACAATTTTGTTTGACTTAAGACACCAAAGATGGTATCCATTCATGCTAGTGGTGATTTCATGAACAAATCCTCGTCTTCTCTTAGATCTAACTTTGAATCCTTCACATGATAGTAGGTAGAACACCCAAATCATGTAAAGATTCATAGTAAGCAACATATTTCTTCAACCATACCTCCAATGGTGTTTTACAATCTTTTTTGTAGATGACAACAATCAGTTTATGAGATGTTGTTTGTATGTTACAACTTTAGCCTAGTACTCGTTGTCTAAACAAGCATTGGACAATATAAAATTAAACTTCCTCCATCAATGTTTGATTCATGCAATTTGCCACTCTATTATGTTGTGATATCCTTATATAGTGAAGTTCTTAATAATGCCATTTTTACAGAAAACTTCTTGAAAGATATCACTTGTATATGCTAGTCTGATTCTCAGTTTGTGTCTTCCTGTAAGAAAAACATCAAGAACTTCATCTTTTATCTTCGTAGTGCACACCCAAATATGTCTGGGAAAGTCGTCGATGAAAGTGACGAAATAGCATCTTTCGCCCAATTATGGGTTTCAAAATTGTCCTAAAAAATCTGGATGAACTTAATCCAAGACACATTCGGTACTATGAATAGTTGCTCCAAACTTCACTTTCTTTTGCTTTCCCATAACACAATGCTCACATAAGCTTGCACAATTAGTCATCTTTCAACAGTTTTAGCTTGTCAATGTTTGCAAGGATTAGTCGTCTTTTGCATGACCTAACTGTATATGTCACAACATGACAACTTCTGACTTCTTGTTGGTGGAATAGGGTATTGTTGTTGTACCAATAACTGTATCACCTTTATAGTAATACAATTTATTTTTTCTAATGCCTTTCGTACCCCTAAGTGAGTCGGATGCGGCCTTCATAACTCCATCTCGCAGAGTCACTAACATGCCTTTGTATACCAAGGCTTCTAATGAGGTGAGGTTTTTCTTTAAACTTAGCACATACTGGACATTGGCCAATGATTTGGTGTATCCATAATGATTATTAAGGCGGATTGAACCTATCACATTTGTCTTACAAGCATTATCATTACCCATATAGATAACCTCTCCATTGATCTCCTAATATGTTGAAAATGTGCACATTTTATATATTGATTAGCGTAATTTCTATATGCTTAATGTTATTGCACTTATATATTTTTTTAACTTATTTATTTATTTAGATGCATTTAAGTGTTATGATATATTTATGGTTTATTTTTAGGTCATTTGAGTTGTTATATGGATGACTATATGTGAAAGACTCAAACTTGCAGGTATGGGACACCCCAATATCAACTCGATTTCGGGCATATGCATCATCTACGAGTTCATACTTTTGTTTAAAACTTGACGCTTTGCGGGGAATCCGTCTTTCCTTCTAACCTTCTAGTCGTCTAGCCGAGCCATCTTCCAGTCAATGGATCCCGAAGTAGATCTATTACACTTATACACTTGCTTTCTATTCCCATCTCCTTTCGGAACTGTTGGATGCGTAGGTCAAAAATAAAATATGTTGGCTTCTTAACTAACCTCGGAGAATAAAATAAATTTGGGCCACAAAAAATTAAAAAATGATGTATAGTTTCTTGAAAAAAAAAAGTAAAAGTTGAAAAAAGAAATTTGAGGAGAGCAGGAGACTATCATACGTGAAGAATCAAACTTACAAGCATAACATAGGAAAAGAAACAAGAAAGAAAAGAAAAGTAATGAGGCACGCAAAAAGACTTTAGAAGCCGACCAGATGCGGAGAAAAACCGCACCCGCACACGAGGAGGATAATTATATTCTTTTTTTTTCTTTTCATTTATTATGTTAGGTTAGTTTTATATATTTGGCTGTGTATAATTGATTATGGTGATTCATTATTTTGTTATGTATATGGAATTACTTATGTTATTTTATTTGATCAACCATGATATGTTTGATCTTATTTAGATTCATCACCAAAATAAGATTTTGCATGTCTAATGCTAGAATCGAACATGAAATTCGTAATTGTTGTTGAGTATGATTCGTAAGTGGCAAACAAACCGTCGACTATAAAACGACCTAATTAAGTAGACCAAGCGTACGAATCTAGTCTAACCTATTTTCCTAGATAGTAAAGTTGCTACCGCATTTAATCTAGAGAGTGTATTCTACACTGTCCAGTAGTTAGTGAGGAGATGAGGAGTAGGGTAAGGTCACATACGCTTTGTGCACTTGAACCTGAATTTTAGGGCGAAGAATAGAAATGGGTATTGGTTGAAGAATCTCTTGAACAGAGTTACTTGGGGAATAAGGTTGAGGTCGGGAGGTCGAGGATGAAGATGGATGAGACATGTCCTCCTCTGAGAAATGTTTGTTCTCACTGGAGGTGCTGGAATCTGAAGAAAGAAAAAATACAAGTTCAAAAAGGATAAATTTGAGGTTTTTGGGCGAAGAAGAAGAAGAAGGAGAAATCATTGTCGGAGGGTGAGATGGAAATTCAAAGGAGAAAAGAAAAGAAAAATGGCAAAACTGAAATTGAAATAGGTAAAAGTGAAGATAAAGGGACTTACTCATCAATAAAGGTTGAAGCGGTTGCTTGAGAAATCTGAAAGTTCGAGGTCACTGAGAATTTGACTGCTGAGAGAAGGAAACCTTTATAACCTGGAGGTGGAATTTCGCAGGTAAAAAAAAACTTCAAGAATCTGATTTTAGGGGTATTTATAGGTGTCAGGTATGGAGGTAAGATAACCCCAACCATTGATTGCGATCAAATCCAACGGTTAAAATTCAAACGGCTTATTGAAGAGTCGGCTTGAGCTAGGCTGTTAGACTGCGGCAAAATCAAGGGCGAAGATTGTGAAAGGGTGAAGTGGAAAAGGTAGATATTAATAGTCGATGGATCATGGCTGAACTTAACGGCTGTGATTTAGGGGCTAGTGGAAGAGACATCGATTCATTAATTATTAGATTAAAGGCATTAATCCAACGGTCACTTTAAATGAGCATTAAATGGACGCATTGTGCTAGGCGGCATATTTCATATGACGATGACGTCAGCCTGACATTTCGACAGGCATGTCTGACAGACAAGTGGAACGAATGGGACGTAATTTGATCAAATTTTAAAATGAAAGTCAAGGGGGAGAGAGGTAGAAAAACATGTAGTCAGACAATTCGAGAATTCAAGAGTGGAACATGCCAATCAAAAGACAAGGAAAAACACCTACTCTGGGATCGAGTTTCTTAACTCGACTAGAGTGTGGGGACCGTGATCATATGGGATATCATACCTAAGAGAATAAACCGATCGACTAGGCCAAAAAGGCCGCCTAGTCAAGCTAGAACACAGTAGGACCGACGGTGGTCGAACATCACCGATTCAGGATAAAGAGCCTTCGATCTGGAAGACAACATAATCGGTACAGAGCAACATGTCGAGCTAGGGTTCTCGGATGGCCTGGTAGAAACTCGACCTGTAAGCATGACCGAAAAGAATAACACTCGCACTCGAGACAGTCAGCGTTGTACCTCAATCGACCTAGAGCTTGTCGTACTATTATGCGGTCTAATACGAAAGACTAAAAGTCAAAAAAGAATCTGAGGGGAATTAAATCCCCCCACATATAGGGGTGTTCACAGTCTGGATTGGTCCGGTTTTAGCCCAAACTATGACCAAACCAGACATAACTGTTAATTTATTTTCCAGTCTATAACCGAATCGATTTTATTTTTTAACCGGTCACAATTCGGACCGCATTGGACAGTCCGGTCTGGCAGTTAACCAGTTAAATCCAAAATTCTTGTTTTGGGCCTTCAATTTTTATTTTTTATTTTTCATTTTGGGCTTAATTTTTATTTTTCAAGTTTGGGCCCAAAAGAGACTATTCGGGCCTAAAAAAAACAACAATAATGAAATAAAAAATACACAGTTCGTCCCATAAGAATGAAAGTAAACATTCCGTCCCATGACTAAACATAAAACCCATTGTTCTGGATTTTTATAAAAAATAACCATCAGATTTTTTAAGGCTTTTTTAACCGACCATTTAACCGATCCGCGGTCTGGATTGACTGCTTTTTCGGTTAAAACCAGACCGTGAACACCCCTACCCACATGGATAAATCACGTGGCACTACCTGATTGGTCCACGCTTCATAATCATTTCTGGCACACTGTGCAGTGTGGGTTGTATGATCGACAGCTCGGGCTGCCTGGGCAGCTAGCTCTCCACATCCGGGCAGTCTTCTAAAAGCAGGTACCTCACCCCTATAAATAGAGGTGAGATGTGCGATTTAATTCATTATGTTCATATACTCTGCATTTGTACAATTCATCTTCTATACATACTCATTTAAGCATCAGATGCTCTTCGTCAGAGTTTTGCAGGTCTAAAGGCGTTCAACCGGCGAAGAAACTCATGTGCACACTGATTTCAGCCGGTCGAGAGTCTTTACATAATGTTTGGCGCCGTCTGTGGGAATCTAACCCACGACCACATAGTTAAAAGTCATGTGGCACTACCTGATTGGTCCACGCTTCATAATCATTTCTGACACACTGTGCAATGAGTGTTGTACGCTCGGGCGGCCAGCTCACCGCATCCCGACAGTCTTCTAGAATGAGGTACCTCATTCCTATAAATAGGGGTGAGATGTGCAATTTCATTCATTATGTCCATATACTCTACATTTAGATTCTGCTTATGAAAGTTCTTCAGACCCTAAACAAACTAAGGCCGGGGATTTAGAATCAAAGTGACTAGTCAATCTGAGGACCTAGACATGCCGGAAAAAGGTTGACACTGACAAAAATAATACTAGTCCTACTTCTTTGCAGAAATACAATTATACAAAGAGGACTTGGTGACAAAGAGAGACACTAAACTTGAGAGGTTTACTCTCGAAACATTTGGGATCCACCACCGGTATGAGAATTAAAAGTGTTGATCCAACCACAGTAAGAAAATGAGTATATTTTGGGGTCATTGCCTCAAGTATTTACGGTAGCACCGGGTTTTACTAAAATTTCTAGGTTACCAGATATTGCGGCTTGGATCGGTCGCGGCCGGCCGGTTAGTTTGGCCGTGCATGGGAATGGTCGGCCGCATATTGCGGCCGTCAATGGTCAAGGCCTAACTAGCAAGTCGGCCGTGACCGAGGCTGGCCGCAATCCTCGCAAAAATGCACCTTGTCGGACGATATTTTCTAGCCAAAAATTGCCTAGTAGAGAAGATTTTACAATTTTTTTGAGTTTTTGGAAAAAAATGACGAGAACAAAATAGTCCAAACATGACGATACGTAGTAAGAGGAGACGATGTTTAATAACACCCTTTCTTTACTGGATGAAAGCGAGTAGTGCATACACAGCACTATTTGTAAGGTGATGTTCTCACGGTCTACAAATAGACACGACCAACAAACTACTAGTGGCCTAGAAATTGCAGGTAGTAGTAGTTAGTGCACGGTAAATTGGACTAGAGAAAATATCTCCCAAATATTAAATATGGTAAAAGATATATAAATACAGAAGACAAATAATTTTAATGTAATGTTATTGACCAGCATACTTTATATATACGATTAATAAATATGTGGTTGAGAACTAGAAATTGTTCTCTAATTTTCTTAAAAAATCTAATATTATTTAGATGAGGTTAAATATATAGATTAATTATCAACTAAGTAAATAAAAAATATAAATAGAAACTAAATAAAAACATTTGAACAAGTACGAGAAAATATAAAAAAAAGATAGACAAAAAAGATAGTCTTAGATCACGTGTTCTCTTAAATTTATTCACGAAAGATAATAATAATTCAGAAAAAATATTTTTAATTCTTGCTCGTAGTATAACTGTAAAACTAGTGCAACCTCTTTCATGAGCATGTTAAGCCATGGATTTATTGGTACTTATGTCATTCCTGTCTCAAAATAAACAAACAACCCCTCAAGTTTTAAGATTATATTTATGTGCAAAATTCTATCACCATGATCCTAATCTACTATAGTCGTTTAAGCCGTGAAATTCTCTAGTTCTACAATCAATTATCTTCTATCGGTCTCATATCAATCACATAAGTAATGCTCACCTACCCGCAGTAGGCACACGTTAATATGTCCACCGCTTATGTGACATGCACACATTGGTGATATGAATATGTTCAAAAAAATACATCACCGATAGGTGCATGCCACATAAACGGTGGACATATTAACATGTGCCCACCGTGGGTAGGTGAACATTATATGCTCAATCACATATGTACATAAATAATGGTCTTCTATACATATGCTAACAATATAATAATAATAAAAAATGATTCACAAACGAATAATAATGAGTGAAGAAATTAATATCAAATCATAAATAATAGCCAAATACTAATAACCCTAAGTTGGTTCATCAAATACTTTTGCTATTTGTAAATGTATGATGTAGTTATAACAAGTGGAGAACAATGTCATATTGTACAGAGATTGTAGTTAAATTAAAAATAAATATTAAACTATTAACACTAAAATATTATCTAAACTATCAAAATTGAGTGATGATTATAAACAAAGAAATTATTTATTTAAGAAATAAAAGCTTGCGAGAAAACAGAATTAAGCAAGAATAATGATATGTATTGTAGGTTATGCTTTACTTGAAATTGATTCATGAAATGTTCAAATTCAATCAAACATACATTTAGTTCTACCAATTGTTGGAATAATCATTAAAATAACGAACCTTTCTCTAGAGATAGTTAAATTATTGATTAATTTCTAGATATCTTCTTTGGCCTAAAGATGAACAATTAACTTCTTGATCGATGAGGCATGGGCGAGGGTGTTTGAGGTTACGACCGTCACACACCTTCTTCGAATTGAGCTTCTCTCCTCATCCGATATAGATTATCAAGCACTTTCTGTCGCTCTTCTTTTTCCGGTTACAAAACATGTGGATTCACCACCACACGTTCTATGATACTGTTAGGGATTCTTGGCTGCAACCAACTGGGCTCTTCGAGATGCACAACCTGGATGCCAAGCTCGAGAGGCTGCAATGCAGGTTGAAATAGTGGATTTGTGATGTTTTTTGAGACCTTTCCCAGAGCCTTTCTGCACCTCAGTGTGCGTAGGCTGACACTGAGCGAGCCTATGATCTGGACTCCTCTATGGAGAATAGAACTGCGATGTGCCGCTGTCACGCTGAGTACCAACTGCAAAGTGCCCTTACTACGTTTTTATCAGTTGGGCTTATAATATGGCCCAACACAATATTGCCTTTTAAATTCATAATGGCTACTATGACAAGTACCAAATAAGCTGGATGATTAAGCTTGACACACACTTCTTACGGGGGTTC
Organism: Striga hermonthica; assembly: GCA_902706635.1. Taxonomy (NCBI): domain Eukaryota; kingdom Viridiplantae; phylum Streptophyta; class Magnoliopsida; order Lamiales; family Orobanchaceae; genus Striga; species Striga hermonthica. The sequence continues at coordinate 6,653,992 of CACSLK010019251.1, read as the reverse complement.
GTCTCATTGCATAGTCTGTTATCCATTTACGTCCGCTTTTTGTTAATTTTGCCTCTGATAATTAATTTGGTTTCATTTCCTATACAAAAAAAAAAAAATATAACAGAGTTGATTGCAAACATGTTCGACACTATTTGTTTGATCGATAAATTCGATTAGCTATTTGAATTTGACTTGTTCAAATATATAAGCGACTCGAGATTCTCACAAGTCGAACTGAAACATGTTATCATATAATTCGGTTCTAGTCATTGCTAATACCGGTTCCGGATCGAAACCGTCGGTCCTGGGTTGAGGGTTAGAGGGTCTTGAACCAGCTCGACCATATACACGGGCCGGTTCATTGAACCACCGATCCTTGGATGCCCACTCCATTAAAAAAAAAAAAAAAAGGAAAAAGTAAAAAAAATATTTCATACATGTCAAAATCACATGCCGGTTCAAGACCCTTCGTCAACAGGCCGATTGTGTGTTGGTTCGGGCTGAACCGGCACTTTGGGTCGGCTCATAGTCATGTCTATTCAGTTCGAATAATAGCTACAATATTGGTTTTTTTTTTTTTTTT
>CACSLK010019251.1:6631145-6653411 GCA_902706635.1 Striga hermonthica | reverse complement strand
TTTGGCTAACCGTATACGGAACATCGCTTGGTATGGCACATGCAAATGATGTACCAGCTACTAACCATGTGGCGGGAATTATTGCACCATCAATTAAAAATGTAATTGCAATGTAAAAGAATCTTAGTTAGCTCTGTGCATTGACCCCTGTTTTTTCTGTCCAACAAGGATCACCATTGAATCTGGTCCCATATCGACAATTTGTGATCGAAGATTTAAATTTCATTTTTTTTTTTTAAATATATTAGTCTTTGATTCTTTGTACTGACAAAGCAAATTGATTTAAATAAATCGGTTTTGCTATGAAACCAACTGTTGACTCCGTAGTGTAGCCAACCTTCTATATACAACAAGTAAACTTACCATATTCTCGAATTATTTAAATAACAATAATATAATTTTATCAGAAAGTTAGTAAGACAATTAGACAAAGTACTTGCCCAAACAAATCACTAACTTTACATAATTATTTAGATATGTACCATATATCATGAACCCAACAAAATAAAGACTTACCATCCTAAGAATACCGAAACCAACCGGATTCATACATTAATTAAATAAATAATGTATTACATGGTAACTGATTATACAATCGTGGGGACCAATAAGTACTTAAAATTCAACATTTTTTAAAATTTTTAAATCGAGAATAACTACATAATTGTCGGCAGATTTACTGTAAGAAATGCTTTGATGTATAAATGTATTATATACAGTTTATAAACTTTTTTTTTTTGTACAGGGACCTTCCGGTTTCCGAATCCACAGGGGAATCGACTAATCCGGAATCGAGTTGGGTAGGACCACAAGGGCGGCAAATCTCTCCCTCAAGAGTTTTAACACTGTTGCATTCTCAGGGCTCGAACTCGAGACCACTAGTTAAGCTGGAAGATACTCAAGTCATTTCATCCAAGCGCTCTTGGGTAATTTATAAACGTTTTGTATACTATTGAGAGCTTTTTTTTTTTTTTTTTTTTGGTTCAGGTCCAAAATGCCAGTGATAAGGTGTTCAAGGTGTTATGTGATGAGAAAGCTTATATCTATGTTGTATAAACTCAAAATATACGTTTATCTATCTGTTTTTATTGCCGTTCAGTATATGCTTTACATTATATTATATTTTTATAAATACATATGTACTAAAGATTGTGTTTATTGTACAACAAGTATACCGCGTTATATACCTTACCTTACATAAACATGTTTGGAACAACACTTATTGTACAACTATTATACCGTGTTATATTTCAAACAAAGCTGTGACATATACAAATTATAAATCTTTATCAAACACATAACTATCGATTATAAACCTGTATTTCGAAAAAAAAGAAAAGTGTATATAAAAAAATTTATAAAATAGCATAAAATATACATATCATAAACATCTATCGTTAAACAACGTAAATAAAATGAATATATTCCACAGCGGATCTCGGATGAGATGACGAGGCGAAGCTGGGAAGGAGAGATGACGTCATCAATTGTATAGATCATCATGATGGTGATCGGCGGCGCGGTTGTAGAGCGACTGTTTTTTATGGCTTTCGACCAAACAATCCTTCTATTGGCATCAATACGTAACTTTGCCTTCTTGTTCTCATCCATTGTAGATTTCTTGCAGGGTGGACACAAATTTTTCATTGACAACAATTTCGTAAGACTAACATTATCAGTGACCCCGACCTGGGGTCACAAATTAAAAAAAATAAAAAAAAAAACAAAAAAAAAAAGAAGGTCGTGACCCAGGTCACATTGTGACCTTGGGTCGCGACCTGTTAATGGGACATTTGTCCCATTTTGATGGATAAGTGTATTTTTTTTATTTAAAAAAAAAAATAAAAAATATATTAAAATTTATATTTTTTCATTCTCTACAAATAGAGACCACACTTGATATATTTTAGAATAAAATTATAATTTATAAATAAAATAAATATTTAGGTTGAGTTGGGTTGGGGATAAAGATAAATTGGATTATAAGGTTGAGTTGTGTAGGTGGAGGAGAGAAAAATAATTTTTAATTATTAGGTTGGGTTGGTTTAGGTTGCTGATAAAGATAGTCTAATACATCCCACATGAAAATCATGGCCATATCCTCGCGGAGCATCAATTGGTGGTAAAACACAACGATGCACAGATAGTGCTGTTAAATTAAACGAGTCTGGCTCGGCTCGGCTCGAGTTCGGCTCGACTCGTTAAGGCTCTGTTCGGCTCGAGCTCGAAGCCTTAACGAGCCGAGCTCGAGCTCATTTAAAGCTCGTTTGGTTAACGAGCCGAGCTCGACTCGACTCGATAAGGCTCGTTAAGGCTCGAAAAATGAAATTTATGTAATTTTTTATAGTTCAGCTCGTTAAAACTCGAGATCGGCTCGTTAAGAGCTCGAGCTCGTGCTCAAACACCTTAAACTCGAGCTCGACTCGATTCGTTTACAGCCCTATGCACAGAACACTACAAAAGATATGAGGTGATAATGCGAAGGTACTTTTACAATAATTACAAAGTTTTAGCTTCAAAAGGTAAGTCAAATTACAGATAGAGATGATACCTTTATATATAACTTTTATTAAAGTGCTGCTGCATGTTTACTAACAATAGAAAGATAGCAATATTTCCTCACACGCCAGCGGCCAGCCAGTAGACCATTAAGTCCATAATAATTCAAATTCCATTACTTTTGAGACACACAGACTCTTTGCACCATTTTTAGCGCCAGCCCACGCCAGAAAATCCTTGCCATTTTTTGTTCCTATGTCCAACTAACAGCAACTGGACTCCTCACAACATGCCTCCCGTCAGACCATTCGACCGTCCCGAACGCGTTCGTATTGGACGGCATTGGAGTCGTGCTGAATGTCACCACATACGATTTCTTCTCGTTCGCTCGACTGAAAGTCAGCACTCCCGGAACAACCGATATCTTCACCGACTCGCTCGTCGAGGAAACCGAGACCATGTATGTCCCGGGAGGCCCCACATTGGTGAGCGTTCTCGTGTGCTTAACCACACTGGGTCCTGGGCTACCCTCGCCCATCTGCGCCGGGAGGGTCACCGCAAACGAAGGGTAATTCAGGTCATTCGGGCTGTATACTTTGCGCGGTGAACAGCTAAAGTTCCTCCTTGCCAGGCTGTAGATTTGTGCCGGCGTGTATTTCAAAGCACAAAGGAAACTTAAGTAGTCGTCGGCATCCAGGTCGTAGACGAGGCCCGGGTTGAGGGCCGAGACGGGGTCCACGTGGCCCGATCCATGGTCGAACGAGGTGGATGGCCTGCCGGTGGACACGTCCAGGATCACACCACCGTGCTTGTAGGCAGTGTAGGCTGTGGTCATCAGGGCCGACCGAATTGCGGCCGGGCTCCAGCCTGGGTGGGCCCCCTTCATCAGGGCGGCTAGGCCGCTCACGTGGGGGCACGACATGGAAGTCCCGGAGATTATGTTGAAGCCCACACGCCGCCCGTCCTCGGCTAGTCCAGTGGGGCCCACTAAGCCCGACCATCCGGCGAGGATGTTCACGCCAGGGGCAATCAGATCTGGCTTCAGGATCTCGGGCGTGATGGAGTTGGGCCCTCGGGAGCTGAAGGCTGCCACGACAGGGGACGGCTCGATCCCCACCTTGGTCCCCTCGAAAAATATTGTGGCCGTCGGATTGGGATCTGAGGACAAATACTCTTTAATTGCTTTGCCGGAAGTCTCGCCGAGTGCCGTGGCTGGAAGCAAATGGGCGTCGGCCACGAGTTCCTCGCCGTTGGTGGCGGTGTTGGTGAGTACCATGCCGGCGCCTCCGGCGGCTCTGACAACTGCGCCCTTCTGGACCCTGGGGTTTACGCCGCGGTCGCACAGGACGATTTTTCCCCGCACCTTTTCAGGGTCGAGCGTCCCCGTCATACAGAGGTTGCCGTTGGTGGCGTTGGTCGCGTTCCCAGCGTAGATGAAGGGGAGGAGCCTGCCAGGGAGCGGGTCGCCTTTGAACAAGGAGACACCGGAGAAGTTTTTCCCGTTTCCAAGGCTGACGTACGCCGGAAAGTCGCGGTCGAGGGTGCCGGCGCCGACGGTAGTTATCCACGGCGCCACGTTAGACAGGCTGTACGGGCCGGGCCCCGCGTTACCGGCCGAGCAGGAGACAAAGATGCCCTTCTCGACGGCGGCAAAGGCTCCAATGGCCACACTGTCCCTGTAGTAGTCGGACATGCCGCCGCCCAGCGAGAGGGACAGCACGTGGACGCGGTCGGCCACGGACCGGTCCAAAGCCGCCAGGATGTCCGAGCTGAAGCAGCCGCCGGCCCAGCAGACCTTGTAAACCGCCAACCGGGCCCGGGAGGCCATCCCACGGGCCGTCCCGGCGGCGAACCCGAACAGGCTAGCGTTGGCTACGACAGATCCGGCGGCCGTCGTGGAGGTGTGGGTCCCGTGGCCGTCGCCGTCGAGCGGCGATTTGGACTCCTTGGACTCGTCGATGGGACCTAGCGTGGCCTCATAGCCCCTCGCGAAGTACCGGGCCCCGATCAGCTTCCGGTTGCAGCTCGATTTCGAGAAGTTGGTCCCCGTCTCGCAGTCGCCCCTCCAGGAGGTCGGGACCGGCCCGAAGCCCGTATCGTCGAAGCTCGGGCTGTCGGGCCAGACCCCGGTGTCGAGTACGCCGACGATGACCTCACCGGCCGAGTCGGACTCCGGGAAGACGGCGGCGTTCTGGTCCAGGCCCATGAAGGAAGGGGTCCGGGTGGTGTGGAGCTCGTACCTCATCTCGGGGAGGACGGAGAGGATTCCGGGCCGGGCCTCCATATCCCGGGCCTCCTCCGGCGTGAGCCTGGCGGAGAAGCCGTGGATCACGTTGGTGTAGGCGTAGATCATCTGAGCCGAACCGGAGACCGACTGGAGCGACGAGTCGTACCAGTCGGTGTGGTCCTCGAAGGCCGCCGGCATCTCGGATTTAGCCATGTGAATTATGTAAGTTTTCTTCTCCGCCGTGGAAAGGTGTGATAGCAGTAGAAGAAACATCGAGATTCCGATAACCGGAAGTGTTGTGATATCCCTTTTTTTCTCCATTTTTTCTGAGTTTCGTTTTAATTTTACGGTTGATTTGAGAAAGGCCACTGTATAAATAACATAATAATTGAGGGACTTCCCTTTTTTTTTTTTTTTTAAATTTCAAATTAGATATAATTGTACAGCTGTGTAGGCTTATGGGTTTTTTTTTGTGGGTGGGGACAGTGAGGAGTTGTCTTGTTCATGTGTATGATTGCGGTTCCACAAAAGAAAAACAGATAATAAAACAGAAAAAATAATAATAAAAAATCTCTATCAATTCATGTAATTATTTAGTTATTTTATCACCATAAATAAAATAAATAAGTACAACACCCGTGTAGTGTGGTTTGCTAAAATTTTTCTTAAATTTCAAAATTAATGAGAAATAAAGTGATTGAAAATTTAAATACCTTTTATAAAAAAAATATATGATTATATATTTTAGTTTGATACTTGTTATTTATGTGACTTACATGTGTTATATTATAATAATTTTTCTAATTTATAACATATAACTACATTAAACATAGATATATTAATTAAAAAATAATTTTATTTTTCTAATTAATCTTAATAAATAATTTTATTATTATTATGAGATACATATATAATTTATTTACTTTATGCATATAATATAAATGTCAAATAGAAGATCATCAAAAGATGACTTATTTGAATATTATATATGTAAACCCGATAAAATACAAATGTTATCAATTATTAAAATATAAATTTACAATTAAATGGTTATAATAAGAAATTATATTACAATACAATTAATACATTTAAAATGATCATAAAGAAATCAACATATTTATGTAATCCGAATCTAATTATTTTTGGATTGTAATTAAATTAAAATCTATCCAAACCAAATAATGAAGTATAAAATTTTGACATCTAAGGATCCCGAAGCATGTGAGTGATCTTCCATTTAGGCTCAGCAAGTTCAAAAATTACATATAGAATGATAATATAAATACGAATTTAAAATATATATATATATATATATATATTGAAAGTTTGTATTTTCAACCCAAGAGCACTTGGATGAGATGGTTTGAGTCTCTTCCAACTTAACCAGTGGTCTCGAGTTCGAGCCCTGGAAATGCAGCAGTGTTAAAACTCTTGGGGGAGAGCTTTACCGCCTTTGTGGTCCTACCTGGCTCAATTTCGAATTAGTCAATTCTCCTGTGGATCTGAAAACCGGAAGGCCACCTGTACCAAAAAAAAGTTTGTATTCTCAGCCGTATGAGGTATTGAGGTTTGGCCATGATCACGTGCGGAGTGCGTGGTCTCTGGGCAGGCTTTTTAATCCACTGGATTGAACAAGGAAAGGCCAAATTTAAGAAAACCCCAAAATCCACCTCACACTCTCTACAGTTTTCTTCTCGTTCACACAATCATCTATTCAATATGTGAAAGTTTTTCTTATATTAAAGTATATCCCAAAATGAAAATAGATGTTACGGTCCTGTTATGGAACTATTCCGTCGATATTTGAAACCGTTAGTTCAACTATTCAGACGATTACATGATGATCTAATTCTTACAAACCCCGACATAACATTTCCCTAAAGTAAATAGTGAAGAAATGAAGAAACAAAAGAAAATGTGTAAAAATGGTTGAGTGTTTAGTTATTATAGTTAAGTTGGTCACGGGTCAGTGTAAATATGTGAAGTGAAATTAATTGGGAGTTGGTGGAGGAGCTTTTAAGAAACTTCCAACTTGCAACCTACAAAAAAACTACTTAGTGAACTCTTAAATAGAATATTTTCTCGTGTGATCCGGAAATCGGAAGGTCCCTATATCAAAAAAAAGGTAAAATTGGACACAATTTTTTTTTGGTAAATTGTAATTTTGCCAAAATAAAATTGCATCTGAGCACCACCTTTTTGCAATATTCACAATTGTTTTTTAGGGAAAATGATATGTTATATATTTTTCTTAGTGTTGGTATAATAAATAAATATACTAATGATGAATATGTTTAATTATGTAAAGAAATAATGATAGTTAACTGGGAGTATATATTAGAAATAATTTATGGATAACATATGTAACTAAATGTGTATAGTCTGTCATATTATAATTCAATTAAAGTGATCTATTAAATTTATAATTGTGAATAAAGGTGTATCAAATTGTTAAAGATTTAAAGTGGTAGATATCATAATGAGATTTTTAATTTGTCGAGGGACCAAACTGAAAAGCAATAAGTTTTATTTATTTGGTTAGGACCTCAAACGACGAAAGGTACTGGATAGATTCCGTAGACGTATTTTCTCCCTTTAAAAAAACTATCATCATTACCAAAGAGATGTGTGGAAAATATACGAAAAACATCGATATATATCTGATATAAGGTTTCGAGGGTTTGAAAATGCATATCCATATGGAACGGGAGAACAAAGAACAGAAGAATTTCAATTCATGAAGTTTGGTACGCTTATTCTTTATTTGTTTGATTCTTAATTATTTAACATGAATGATTTTGGAATTGGATTAATTTTTTTTGGATATACATATAAACTAGCAAGCCCGTATCGGAGCTTTCATGTTGAATTTTGAGAATCATATGTTTATATTTGAGTTTTACATATATGATAGCACTTGGATTTAATTTTAGTTATTTACAGTAGTTGTTGATCGGAATTGAGATTATATGAAGTTAGTTGCAATATATTTGAATTCAAGATAAAACTTTGGATTTTTAGATTTCGTTTGTTTTTACCAAAAGTTGTTTGATTTTGGGATAATTTTGGTGCTTGAATTATTGTTCTATAATTTGAAAAGCATAACATGAATTTTTGCTTCATTTCCAGATTTTGTGTTGTGTTTTTATTACTTTTTTTTTTGGGGGGGTGCTTTAAAATGTACTTGAGAAGTCATGGTTATGTAGAGATGTTAAATGGGTTAATTCTGATTGTTTTGGATTAACCTTAGCGGACTTCAGGCTAAATGATCCGGACCTAAAAATCCAATTTGATTGCCACCATTCGAGAGAAAATTGCATCTAGACTTATAAAACTTCAATGTGTCCACCAAAGACCAATTTTGCTTATCTTTTTTTCGAAACCAGTTTCCAACCCAACTTCCATTAATTTATTTTCCAATCTCAACACGCACAATATACATGTTACCCTTTTGAGAAAATTATCCCTTTTTTTTAAGGCCCATCGCCCAACTTGAAAAATGGGCCCAACTGTACAAAAACACATTAGCTAATTGTCCCTTTTTTTAAGAGAAAATTTTTTAAGAGAAAATTACCCCACCCACCATCAAAATCAACTTTATTTGCACATTTACTCATCATATTTTTTATTTGCAAGTATACCAATCCTACAATTTTTATTTGCACGTATGCAAACAGTATTTATTTCCTCTTTCCTTTTTTTTTTTCCCTTCAATTATCCATCTCTTCTCCTTCCTCCATTACCCATTCTTTATTTATTCGATTCTGCAAATTAGATCTCTACCTAATTAATCCTCCCATCCATCATCTTCTTCATCAAGTAACCCTCAAATAAACTTTCATCCATGTTTAAATATTCTCCAAATTGAACCCAATATACAAATTCAAAATTTTAATAAAAAGAATATATAAGATCTTCACTTTGCAGAGCATGATTCTGGATTTGGCCACGAAGCCCTCAATTCGACCGACAACAAGGTTCAAACCGTCGGACTTTCTGCGAGTGGGGGCGAAGATGAACTGATGACCTTTGCTCTGATAATGCCCAGATCTGTGCGGTGTCTGCTCTCGGTGGTTCACACGTGGCCGGTTCTCGCTGGTCTAATCGGGTTTATGAACGGCCCGGTGGTGATGCTTCCCAAGGAGGTGAAGTTGGGGATGCCGAAGGAGAGGACGAATATCGGGCTCATTGCGATGTCGATAGTATATATTGTGTTTATATATAGTATATTTTCAGTATATGTTCCCGTTGCTTCCTCCGAACCGAAGCACTTAATCTTGCTAAGGCGGAGCTTCTACCAGCGCTTTCTTCTCTTACGATATTTCAGAATTGCCACACAATCTCACAATTTGCTTATGAGCAGATATGACTTGTTTCATTGTTTATACGAAATTGTTTCTTTGTTTATATATAGTATATTTTCAGTATATGTTCTAGTCGACACAATTTCAGTGATGCTATGAAAATTTTCTTGTGAGAATATAGGATTTGTTTCATTGTTTATATATCAATAGTATATATTGTATTTATATACAGTATATTTTCAGTATATGTTCCCGTCGACACAATATTAGTGGCGCTATGTTCTTTTATCGTATATTTTACAGAAATTTTTCTTCATCATGACAGAAATAACGCTGCTCTCGATTTTTGTTTGGTATATTTGTTTTAGTATATTTGTTTGGAAGATGATGATGTTTAAAGTTCAAAGTTAAACTTTTTTTTTGTCTATCAATCGGTTAAACAGTAGTTGACAATATATATTCTTAACATATAATAATAGCACATGTTATGTTTTTCTCTCTCCTAAGAACAGATGATTGCGTGAATAAGGGCATCAGTTACCTAATTAAATGTAATTAATACATGAGGCATATCTGCAAATATTTATGCCAAAATTAGTGTATATGCAATATAAACTAAATCTTCAAACCCTTTTGAGAAAATTATCTCACCCACCATCCAAATCAATTTTATTTGCACATTTACTTATCCTTTATTTTATTTGCATTATACCAACAATTTATTTTGTATTTGCAACTGTATTAAATTTGCAATCTAATTACGTCAATGATCATACCTACACAATTAAAAAAAAAAAATGATCTGACCAACACGTTGGGCACCGACGACACCAACAGGTTCGCTTTTAGACGTGACAATCCGAACGAGAATCGTGACAACCAAGATCAGGCACACGCTCATAGACAACAAGCTGTTCGTGATCTACGAGGTGGACAAGGTCCTGATTCCAAGGGATCGAGTTGTTCAAGGGAGTGCTGGCGCCGGCAGCGGGGGCCCGTGGGTGATGCAGAGTACCCGAGGCCAGCCACGGATAGGGCTCCGGCGGCGGATTCTCCTATGAATGCGCCGGATGGGGATGTGATAGGTCAGACGACTGATAACAACGACACATCTGGATTTGAGTGTGGGATATTTGTCATTGTGATTTTGCGCTTTTGGCTTGCATATCTACAACTATGAGTTCGTGTGTGTTTTTGGGAGTTTTTTTTCCATTCTTTTGTTGTGAAATGGTGATGGCTATTTAATTTTTTTTCTGAGATTTTTTTTTTTGTTTGATTTATTATGTTGTGGGTATGTTGCGTTTATGTACAATATATTTTTCAGTATATATTCTCGTAAGCCCAATCAGCAATATATGTTGTGGATATAGGCTGTATATATTTAATATATATTTTCGTTGCCCGTGTTTTATGTGTTTCTCATCTGGCATGTGCTTCATTTGTTTATCATATACTCTAAATCTATACTACTTTAAAAGGACGAGTGTTTTTGTAAAAATTCATAATGCCTAAAAAACCCATACTTTGACATAAATTTAATGGCAAATTAGTAATACACTAATACACATCATATTTTATTTATATTTTTAATTAAAAAATGAACTACCTAAAAAACCCTTACTTTCACATGTTTTTAATGGCAAATTGGTAATATACTAATGTCATCATATCTTATATCCTCCCTATATATAATTAAAAAAAAAAAAAAAAACATAACCATTCTCAATTTAACATAAGCAAATCAATGAAAATAATATATTTTTGAAAATTTTATGAACAAAAGTTGACTCGACAATATTATTAATGAATTTATGAATTGTAAATATATAATTAAAATATTAATTAAAAAATTTAATTATATATAATATAATATAGAATATACAAATATTTGATATATAATGAGGCAGATATCGAAAAAATTCTATACTTTATATTATGTCTTTTTTGACAAATCTACAGTTAAGAACATGTGAAAGAACAAGATAAAGTTTTAAAAAAATATTAAATATAAGAAATAATATGAATAATAACTAAGTTGTGACACGTACTAATAAATATAAAACAAGCTAATAAACAAAAATATATAATTAATATAAATAAATATAAACCTTCTAAAAATATACTTATCGATGTAATCGAACTGAGTTATTAAACGCTTGTTAGTTTTTTGTTCTTATTAATTTTATATGTAAATTTGAGGTGATAGACAATAGTTATTTGTACATTTATACATGTAGATTAGAAAAAAAAATATTTATTATTCTAATTTTAAATAACTTTTTTATTTACTATATTAGTTTTTTTTAATATAATATATAAGTATCATATTGAACAGATAAAACAAGAAATATTTTAATTATATAATATTTAATATGTAAGAAATGTAACTCAATTGGTAAACTAATAGGTAATCTTGGGATAAAATAATGAGTGAATTCTGAAAAAAAAAATATATATATATATATATATATATGTAGGAACTAAAAAGTTTACTTGTTTAATATACTTTTAATAGAAAAATTGTAAACACAATTACTCAATAAATACTACATAAAAATGAGAACAATGCTACATGTACCTCCTCCATTACACCTTGGTGTACATCCAAGGTGTAATACAAATAAAAAATTTATACTTTATATTATGTCTTTTTTGACAAATTACAGTTAAGAACAAGTGAAAGAACAAGATTATAAAGTTTTAAAAAAATATTAAATATAAGAAATAATATGAATAATAATTAAGTTGTGACACGTACTAATAAATATAAAATAAACTAATAATCAAAAATAATATAATTAATATAACTAAATATAAACCTTATAAAAATATACGTATCAATGTAACTGAGTTGTTAAACGCTTGTTAGTTTTTTGTTCTAAATAATTTTATGTCTAAATTTGAGGTGATAGACAATAGTTATTTGTACATTTATACATGTAGATTAGAAAAAAAATCTTTATTATTCTAATTTTAAATAAATTTTTTATTTACTATATTAGTTTTTTTAATATAATATATAAGTATCATATTGAACAGATAAAACAAGAAATATTTTAATTATATAATATTTAATATGTAAGAAATGTAACTCAATTGGTAAATTAATAGGTAATCTTGGGATAAAATAATGAGTGATTTCTGAAAAAAAAAAAAAAATTATAGGAACTAAAAAGTTCACGTGTTTAATATATTTTTAATAGAAAAATTGTAAACACAATTACTCAATAAATACTACATAAAAATATAAGAAATCTTATATCCTCCCGATATATAATTAAAAAACATAACTTTTCTCAATTCAACATAAGCAAATCAATGAAAATAATATATTTTTAAAAATTTTATGAACAAAAGTTGACTCGACAATATTATTAATGAATTTATGAATTGTAAATATTTAATTAAAAAATTGTAACTAAATATAATATAATATAGGATATACAAATATTTGATATATAATGAGGCAGATGATCGAAAAAATTCTATACTTTATATTATGTCTTTTTTGACAAATCTACAGTTAAGAACATGTGAAAGAACAAGATAAAATTTTAGAAAAATATTAAATATAAGAAATAATATGAATATAACTAAGTTGTGACACGTGTTAATAAATATAAAACAAACTAATAAACAAAAGTATTATAATTAATATAACTAAATATAAACCTTCTAAAATCATACTTATCGATGTAATCGAGCTGAGTTGTTAAACGCTTGTTATTTTTTTGTTCTTATTAATTTTATTTGTAAATTTGAGGTGATAAACAATAGTTATTTGTACATTTATACATATAGATTAGAAAAAAAAAAAATCTTTATTATTCTAATTTTAAATAACTTTTTTATTTACTATATTAGTTTTTTTAATATAATATATAAGTATCATATTGAACAGACAAAACAAGAAATATTTTAATTATATAATATTTAATATGTAAGAAATGTAACTCAATTGGTAAATTAATAGGTAATATTGAAATAAAATAATGAGTAATTTCTGAAAAAAATAAATAAATTATAGGAACTAAAAAGTTCAAGGTTTTTTTAAAATATTTTTAATAGAAAAATTGTAAACACAATTACTCAATAAATACTACATAAAAAATATAATAAATCTTATATCCTCCCTATATGTAATTAATTTACCCGGAAAAAAGAGTCAAGGAGTTTGAAATAGGAACTTCCCTGACAGGAGCTGAACTCGACAGTCACCTTGCCTTACTAATATATTCATTCTTGTTAAATAGAAGCACTCCACGGGTGGGACTTGACGAGACTTCCCTTGACTTCCTCCCGTTGAGTTCTTTATGAGTCCTGGAAAACATAACTTTTCTCAATTCAACATAAGCAAATCAATGAAAATAATATATTTTTAAAAATTTTATGAACAAAAGTTGACTCGACAATATTATTAATGAATTTATGAATTGTGGTTATTTAATTAAAATATTAATAAAAAATTGTAATTAAATCTGATTCAAGTTAACAAATAATAAACCTAAATATAATATAAGATATACAAATATTTGATATATAATGAGGCAGATGATCAAAAAAATTCTATTCTTTATATTATGTCGTTTTTGACAAATCTACAGTTAAGAACATGTGAAAGAACAAAATAAAGTTTTAAAAAAATATTAAATATAAGAAATAATATGAATAATAACTAAGTTGTGACACGTACTAATAAATATAAAACAAACTAATAAACAAAAATGATATAATTTATATAACTAAATATAAACCTTCTAAAAATATGCTTATCTATGTAATCGAACTGAATTGTTAAACGCTTGTTAGTTTTTTGTTCTTATTAATTTTATGTGTAAATTTGAGGTGATAGACAATAGTTATTTGTATATTTATACATGTAGATTAGAAAAAAAATATTTATTATTCTAATTTTAAATAACTTTTTTATTTACTATAATAGTTTTTTAAATATAATATATAAGTATGATATTGAACAGATAAAACAAGAAATATTTTAATTATATAATATTTAATATGTAAGAAATGTAACTCAATTGGTAAATTAATAGGTAATCTTGAGATAAAATAATGAGTGATTTCTGAAAAAAAAAAAAAAATATAGGAACTAAAAAGTTCACGTGTTCAATATATTTTTAATAGATAAATTGTAAATACAATTACTCAATAAATACTACATAAAAAATAATGTTTGAGAGGACTACAAAAATTTTGTTATACTGCAATGAAAAATTCAACGGTAAGGTATTCTACTGAAAATTTCAACGAATACGTTGCTTTCATTGGCTATTCCAATAGAGTTCAAATTAAATTACATGAACTTTAGTGGATATAAAGATTTCAATTATCTAAATTTCTATTGGAATTTATTTTTTGGACTATATTTCAAGCGTTGAAAAAATTGTCATTGGTATTATGCCAAAATTCAATAGAAGTTCCATTGGAAAGATAATTGCAATGATAGATCCAAAATAATTTCATATTGGGAGCATTATTTAGTTAATAGATAAAAATATACCATCAAAATAACATGTCATTGCAATTTATAAATTATACTTTACATAATCTATCACCTTTCTCATTTTAATACATTTTAATAAATCTATGCAATCACAATAAGGTAAAATATATTTAAGAAACCAAAAGTCATGATTATAATCAACATAAGAAAATCGTTATATTTGTTGTAATTTTTGTTGGAATTTTCTCATTTTCTTGTAGTAAAACTAAGACTCCAAATCTATAAAAAAATGCATTATATATAATATTGTGTGCAACTATTATTATGAAAATTTTTGATACGATAGAAAATATAACACATTCAATGTAATTGTCATTCAATTTATGATAAGAATTAATTTTTTTCAAAGCAAACAAGATACTTCGAAAGGTCCTTAATTATTTTATTAGTATTGTAATAACTAAATAAGGGGTAAGAAAGATGACAAAACTTATAACTCTCATTAAATCCAAAAGTAAAAATGCTGATAAAATTACTTAATGTACAATATCAATTGGAGCTGGCTAATGATAAATATAAAACATACTTAAGATACACATATATTTTAACTAGAACTTTTAAGTACATAATATATATACATATATATATATATATCTATATATTCATATGTATATTTCTTTAAAAGTGGGTACGTTAATCTTAAAATTTTTTAGTTAAGATTTTTATTACTTTCTATCATTAAATTTTTTAAGTTTCAAATACTTCATATTTTTTATTTGTTACCTTTTTATATGTTATATATCACATTATTTATTTTCAATGACGTTTGAGTTGACCCATATATTGCAATAAAATAAAATAATATAATTATTTATATTTATATAAAATAATATATATATATATATATATATATCAATACTAATTTAAAATAATAAATTAGTCTTACAGTATATAATATAATAAATTTTATATTCAAGTTAAATCAATTTTATTAAGTATAAAATAACATAAGATAAACTTGTGGTATGTTTTCCATACATAAATTTGAAACAATTCATATTAAAAAAAAAGTAAAAAATAGGTGTAAACTTCTAACTGTTCCCACGTTTTGGCTGAGCACCCAAATCCGATATATGTTTGACACGAGTTTGTCGTAATGCTGAAACTATGGCAAATGCACCTTAGGGTACAAACGAAGCGAAGCTATGTGAAGTCATAAATTAAAGGAAATGCTAGGCCAGAGAAAGGAAATGAAATAACATTAGCTATGTGAAGTCAATTACTGCTGCAAAATGAACCCTATAATGGTGGTACCATATATGTATTCGGTGATTATGAAAATGACTTAGTTAATTAATATTTTATGAAACATTAGAAAAAATTCTAAAACTTTTTAATCTAATAATTCGTATAAAAAGTACAATTTTATCAAATATATTAAATTACATTTAGTCTTATGTGATCATATTAATTGTAGCCTAATAAATAAGATAATTTGATATCAATATTATATAAAACACATACAAAAATAACATAATACGTATAAATGTGCTTTAGTTACTTAGCAAATAAAATATTATTTGTCTATAGAATAAGAAACAAATAATATAATAGTAATGCAATGAGAAAAAGAAAACATGCTAATTTTCTTAGAAAAGTATGAATACCAATATTTACAAACAAAAAGTCTTTTAAAATTACTACTTTTTTGTTGCTAGCGTTTAAATATATGGACTCTGTAAGAAATTGGTTCTCATAAATAATGATCATATATTATTTATTTTAAATTTTAAATAATTAAAAAATCTAAAAATTTGTATACATGATGTATATTTTAATCATGACTCCATAATAATAAACTTTACAAATGACTAAAAGTATCGTCAAATAATGCAATTCTAATTCTTCTGTTGTCAAATATTTTAACAAATGATATGATTCTCAATATTTTCTCATTGTTTTGTTTTATCATTGCAAAAAATAGATTATATTGTTCGTCTATATTCTAGATAAATAACACTGAAAATGAAATGTAGGGTATCAAAACAGTTTTGAATGTTAGAATTAAGTTGTCACTTTTAATAGAAATATTTATAATCTCATTGGTGTATTGTGCTTGAACATATGTGCAATTACTTTAGATGTACTTTCAGATAATGTATAATGATTTCAAAAAATAATTTAGCACCTCGAGAGAAGTACATGTAACCAAGATTTTGGAAAGTCAACTTTTATTTGGAGATAAAATTCATTC
This sequence comes from Striga hermonthica, assembly GCA_902706635.1. NCBI lineage: Eukaryota > Viridiplantae > Streptophyta > Magnoliopsida > Lamiales > Orobanchaceae > Striga > Striga hermonthica. The sequence goes on along the minus strand of CACSLK010019251.1, from coordinate 6,636,666 downwards.
CCACCTCGTGAGGCGATGCATCAATGGGGTAGATACCAATATATCTAGAGATAGAGGAATGTAATAGTTTATACAGTGATAAAAAATATCAGCAATTTTAGTGACACCGTTAGTTATTTCATAGAGATATTTATCCTTTGTTAGTAGAAGTACCTTGTTATAAAGATCATACGATTATGAAGTTTGACTATATGTTGAGTCAGAATATTTCTTAAGTGTTTGAATAAAATTGGCGTTTTGCCAAATTAATTAAGAGGAATTTGCAATATTATTGATGTATTGGACTCCAACGACTATGAATGTTCTTATGAGAACGTTAAAACTAAAATGAAAGAAAATCTTTGTGTTTTTTTTAATTAGGAATTTATTTTTTTATATATATTTTTGTTGGGGTTTGTAAAACGTTATTTCACTATTTTTATACGAGGACATCATTATGTTAATTCTAAATAAAAAAAAAATCACATATGAGTTCATTTTTTCTATATTTTACTTCATTTATGCAATGATATGTTTAATAACTAAATTAATTTATTTTACAAACTTACTCAGCGAAAATCATTCGACACCACGTGCATCGCACGTGCACTTTACTAGTATACTAAAATTATTTATTAAAATAAAGATTATGATCAGTTTATGATGTGTATATGATAGGTTATATACTGAAAAAAAATTCGAAAATCACAATTGTGATTAGATAATAATACTATGTAAATAAAAAATTAGGTTATATACTTAATATATAAAGGAAAATCAAGGTATCCATAAGATAGAAATAAAAGACATTTTGATAAGTTTTCTTCATTGATGAAACATGGAGAATATCTTGCTGCTACAAATCTGATTCTTGTTTCCTTAACCAAAACCGTGCACAATGAATAAGACTTAATTATTGTGAACCAATCCTAGCCATACATGAGCCAATCCTAGCCATACATTGTGAACCCTATCAAGATAAAAAATAAGATTATATCTACTATTTACTAAACAACCCTTGCTTTGTCTTTTTCTACATTCAAAATTTTGTTCTCGTTCTTCTTGCATGGGCCCTGTCCACATGTGCATGGCATGCTGCTTTCTTTCTTTCTCTTTCAATGCTTGTTGATGTCGAAAATCGGACGATCAACGGTTAAACAATAATCGATTTATTGAAGAATAAATGAAGAAAATTTGTAACAAAAATAGTATTTATCTCTTTCTTATTTTGAGAGGATTTCTCTCTTTTTGTGTTGTTGGGAGGAAATTGAAGAAGATGGGGACCCCTTTCTCTCTTCTCTTTTTGCCTATACTAGTAGATATTCTGTGCACATGCACAGATGTACATAAAATATTAATAAGTAATATTTGAGAATTTAATATTAAAATTCTAGATAATCAACATATTATTTATTTCAAAATTTTGATCATTAGGAAAAATAAATTAAAGATTTTATTATTATGAACAATTATTTATTATCATTAGATAATAACAGTTTTATTATTATTATTATTCTTATTATTATGAAAAAACAATTGTTTATAAGCTTCTAAAGTTGTTTGACTATGCTATTAAAACAATTTACTAATTGTTTTTAAAGAAATTTTTTCATGAGATACAAAAGAAAAAGATAATATTGATGTTAATATAAATAACTTGAAACAATTGTTTATAATTATGTAATTTATATTTATTGTGAATTATTATTAGTTGGTATTAGCAATAACTAATATATAATATAATAAAAAAAATACATGATTACACTTAATAGGATGTGTTAATTTGAGAAGTAAAAAAATATTAATGATAAATTTTGTAACTAAAAATAGAGGGAAAATTTTAGAGATTTTATTAAATTGGTAAAATTAAATGCTAAGCTAGCAATTATATATATATATACATATATATATATATATATATATATATATATATATATATATATATATATATATTAAAAAACAATTGTTTATAAGATTCTAAAGTTGTTTAACTATACTATTGAAACAATTTACTTATTGTTTTTAAAGAAATTTTTTTATGAGATACAAAAGAAAAAGATAATATTGATGTTAAAATAATAACTTGAAACAATTGTTTATAATTATGTAATTTATATTTATTGTGAATTATTATTAGTTGGTATTAGCAATAATTATTATATAACATAATAGGAACATACATGATTACACTCATTAAGATGTATTAATGTGAGAAGTAAAAAATATTAATGACAAATTTTATAACCGAAAATGGAGGGAAAATTTTAGAGGTTTTATTAAATAGATTTTATTAAATGCTACATGCCAGCAATTATATATATATAGATAGGGCTGGGCAAAAAATTCGAACCGAACCGCTGAATCGTAGATCCGAATCGAAATCGAACCGAATTTTCGGTTAACCGGGGGACTCGGTTCGGTTACAAATACCTCAAATGAAGTATTTGCTCGGTTCGGTTCGGTTACGGTTTTTAAGATTTTTTTACCCCGGTTAACCGAACCGAACCGTATGTTATATCAAAATTTATAAAATATATTATATATTATATATTATATATTATAAAATATATATTTTATTAAAATATATATTATATTATATATATTATATATTATATTTATATTAATGTTTTCGGTTCGGTTCGGTTCGGTTCGGTTTATTATTTGCGAACAAGCAGATTTGTGTTAGGTTCGCTCGGTTCGGTTCGGTTCGGTTAATTCGCGAATAGTAGGATTTTTTTTCGGTTAACCGAAAATTCGGTTAACCGAGATTTTCGGTTCGGTTTCGGTTAGCGAGTTCGAATATTTGCTCGGTTCGGTTCGGTTAGCAAATACCTCAAAAAGTTCGGTTAACCGAACCGTGCCCACCCCTATATATAGATATACATCTTCCACTCTCTTTGCAAGTGGGCCATCAAAATTAATAACAAAAAGGTAGTACATATTATTTAATAGGAGGTAATCATCGTGGGACCCGCTTATGACCCTTGACTGTTCCGACCGGCATCTGTCTCCTCGACAATTATGGTATCTACTAGAGGCAAATTCGAATACTCTTCGGCTCAGTAGCGAGCGGACTCGACATTTGGGGACCCGGTCGATTTTTTAGGCGATCAATCTCGAGAACCTGTTTGTATATTCATTTATTATGTATTTTCGGCTCCTTGGTTATCAGGCCGCTATTTTTTATTTTATTTATCATTTATCTAATCGGAGCCAAATTGGGTATCAACAATGCTGATATGGAATTGTTATTTGGACTTCTAATATATACAGAATATAAACGCAATATATACTCCGTGGAATTGACATGGAAATGAATTGACACATAATATACCCGTAATTGAAGATTCCATAATTTGGGGGTGATTACGCTAAATATGGTAACTGAAAATATCCTAATTTGGTGCATATTTATAGTTAATTGATATGAAATTGGTAAATTTGTAAATAGTAAAATTATAATTTTTTTTTTTAATTCATGTAGTATAAATAAAAATTCCCCACAGTTTTATATTATCTTTTCCCCCAAACTAAAAAGAAGAGGCCCAATTATATTTATAATTTTATTTTTTTCTCCTTGAATGTGTGTATATCAACTATCATCTTTTTCCTCATAAACAAGTGTACCTTTTACCCACTTCTCCATTGAACAATGACTAATTAATAAATACTAAAAATTGTTCTAATATAAGGTATGTTTAATACTCTCAATAAGATATTAGATTAGTAAAATTTTAGTTTGAAAAATCATTTTTTGTTGTCACTAGTTTTAAAAAACAATTAATTTTTAATTGAAAAAGGGGTAGACTACTTCGTTTGGTTGCCCGGATACTAGACTATCATTATCCGTAATCTAGTCCAACCCAACCTAATGATTAAAAATTATTTCTCACTCCTCCACATACACAACTCAATCTTCCAATCTAATTTATCTTTATCCCCAACTCAACCCAACCTAAATATTTAATTTATTTTAATTATTTAAAAATTACAATTGTGTTCTAAAATAAATCAAGTGTGGTCTCTATTTGTAGAGAATGAAAAAATATGAATTTTTGTAATTTTTGTAATTTTTTTAGAAACCAAAAAAAAAAAATATTTGTCCAATAAAAATGGGACAAGTGTTTCAAAATTCTCCCCCAACCAGTTGTGACCCTAGGTCACATTGTAACCTGGATCACGCACTTTTGTTGATTTTTCAATTTTTTTTTTTATTTTTCTTGTCTTTTCTTGGTGACCCAATGCTTGGGTTACAGATAAACAAAGTCTTAGATTATTTATATCTATATCTATTAATATATAATAAAGATTAACTTAAATCATTTTTAGTAACATTTTCCCGCCATCAGCATTAATTACTTACTATAGATGGAAATAATATAATACTATTTAAATAAAAAATAAATCATTAATTGTGTAGCTTCCATATAACTCATATTTCATTATGTGTTTATTTTAGACAATTATATGTTTTCTTTAATTAAGTTAATAGTTATTTTGTAGATAAAAGGTTATTTTGGAATTTTGATTTATGTAGTTGATTTTCTGTACATAATTATGTATCTTATTTTGGAATCTTCATTTATAGAGGATTCTTTTTTGTTTTAATTAGAATCATCATTAATTTAGATTAGCACATATGTTATATACACAAAGTACAATTTTATAGTAATATTTAAATCTATATGGCGCCAGTTTTAGAATTCTCATTGATGCAAGATTCTTTTTGATTTCATCATATTTATTAGAATAAATGATTTAGGTTACCATATATATACACAAAATATAATTTTATAGTAACATTCAAATTGGTTTATTCATTGTAGCAAATTCTGGAAATAAACAATTTATTATGATATATATATATATATATATTCTCTTTTATGTAAGATATATACAAATCCTCATTTTTTATTATTTTTTACTATTTTTTTGAAACAAAGTTTTTGAGATTTTGTATAGGAAATCGATTTTCTATTGATTGTATTGATAAAAATATAAATCTGCTAGACAAAAACTATATATATATATATATATATATATAAATCTACTACATAAAAAATATTCATACATATAATATAATAGGGCAGTGGTCCAATTAAAAATTGTTCGATTTAAAAAAAATTAACGTGAATTAATGTCTAATTACACATATTATATAATATTTAGGTATTTTTAATATTTTAAATATACATGTTTAATGTTCTTTTATATAAAATATAAAACTATAAAAGTAATGATAAATATTATTTCGTTAATTAAGTATAATCGATATTAAAATGATAAACTAACAACTCATTGTCGAACTGTCAGGTAAATTATCATATTATATGTAGATTATTCTGATCTTAGAGTTTCATTTAAGTTCCAACGGCATCTATTCTTACTTATTGTTATGTATGTCATTACAATAAATAAAAATCAGAGTCAGATTTTATCGTACTTTGACATTTTTCTTAAATAAATTAGTTTTTAGTCACGCCTATTATATGTTGTGGTATCGCATGGAAGTAATAGAAATGAGTTTAAAATATTAGTTTTT
>CACSLK010019251.1:6596321-6609181 GCA_902706635.1 Striga hermonthica | reverse complement strand
TCAAAACATGGAGCCATGTCATCCTGAAACCCTGCTTGTTATGGCTATCGCGGGGCTGAAACCGAACTCTATTTTTCGCTGGACCTTATGTCAGAATAAGCCAAACACCTTTCAGGAATTCCTTTCCCAGGCCCAGCAACATATTATTGCCGAAGAAGTGATGTCGGTTCTTGATTTCAATTTCAATCCGAAGACATCCAAGTCGGGAACCGACGACAGGAAGAAAAATAAATCCTTTGATAAACAAAGTAAGGCTCAGTTTAGAGCTTATTCTCGAGGAGACGCCAACGACCCTGAAATTAGGGCAGCTCGAAAACAGTATGCTACCGACGTGAAATCTGGTTATCAAACCGTGTATTCGGCTGGGGCTGCCACTATCTATGAAGAAATTAAAGGAAAGGGTATTTTGCCGATCCCAAACCCCTTCGGATGCCTGAAGAAAAATTAGATAAGACTCGATATTGTGATTATCATAAATCACCAGGGCACAACACTGATGAATGCTTAAGTCTCTTGGCTGCCCTTTTACGTTTGATCGGTGACCCACAACTCCGGATGTTTTATCGTAATTCCGATGTCCAGAAGCGAGGACCGGGACGTCCAATTGAGTCCTATGATGAAGATGAGGACGAAGACCGAGGTGCTGTGCCAAAACGCATCAGGCAAGGAGACAAAGAAGTGTTCATGTTTACCTCGGAGACGATCAGTACCGAAATAACTGGAAACTCCCGAGGACGCAAACGAAGCCGATCTCCCAGTCCGATGCAAATTACCGTCCATCGAGTAAATACAAATAATTCCCAAAGTACCTCATCTCGTCAACAAGTCAAAGCCTACGCCCGGCAAGCCTATAATTCGGGCAAGCATGTTTTCACCACGGATCTACGAGACGTTCTCAATGCCCGAAACTGCCCCATTACTTTCAACATGGAAGATGCAAATCATTTTGCACACCCTCATTCCGACGCACTCGTTATCACCGTTCCAATATGTGGGATCCCGGTTCACCGTGTCATGGTCAATACTGGGGCCTACTCAAGCATTTTGATGCTAAAAGCCTTTGACAAAATGGGTCTCGACCCAACGGATATCCGACCTTGTAATGATCAGATACAGGGATTCAACGGAAGCATTTCGAAGCCCGTCGGAGAAATTACCCTGCCTGTCAGATTTGGCACGCCTGAACATGTAACCAAACTTGTTATGAAAATTTTTAAAGTTCTTAACATCAACAACGAGTATAATGCGATCATCAAAAGAACTGCTCTGTACAAACTCTGTGCTGCGGTTTCCATTTTTCATTATGCACTTAAATTCCCGACGACACGTGGTGAAGGAATGCATTATGGAGATCAAAGGGAAGCTCGAGAACTTATCACATTTATACCCTCCACCCGAGTCCATTCTGCCACTTCGGTCAACGAAGGAAATTCCTTGCCGCTAATACTTCGGACGATACAATTTCCGAGGAATCGAGTCATGAAGTCGTTGTCCCTGTCATTTCCGACCCTTTATCTGAAGACCGAGGGAGACGACCCGGAAAAGAACCAATCACAGAAGAAGATGAATTGGACCCAAGAACTCAATTCAAAGAGAAAAGCCGAATTGATCGAGCCGAACCCGGGGAAGAAGTGGAGTAAATTTATGTCGACGAACTGACATGTCAGAAGTCGTTGCGCATTGGGAGTCATCTTCAAGAACCCCTCCGGTCTGAACTCATCTCGTTTCTTAGAAGTAATTCTGATGTTTTTGCTTGGAAGCACGAATACATGAAGGGCATCGACCCCGGCGTCGCTAGCCACAAGTTAAATCTCGACCGAACTGTCTGGCCAGTTGTTCAAAAGCGAAGAAAATTGGGGCCAGATCGTCAGAAAGCATTGGAGGAGGAAGTCAAGAAACTCATCGACAACAAGTTCATTAAGGAAGCCAAGTATCCGACATGGGTCTCAAACCCAGTCCTTGTCAAGAAAAGCAATGGCCTTTGGAGGTTATGTATTGCCTTCTCCGATCTGAATAAAGCATGCCCAAAGGACAGTTATCCACTTTCTCACATAGATTACATGGTCGATGCCACCTCGGGACACGAGTTGATGAGCTTTATGGATGCTTATTCCGGTTACAATCAAATTCCTATGGATCCCGAGGACTCGGAGCACACCTTGTTTTATTTGGCCCGAGGCTTATACTGCTATACCATGATGCCATTCGGATTAAAGAACGCTGGGGCCACTTATCAACGCCTTGTCAACAAGATGTTTGTAAATTTGATAGGTCATACCATGGAAGTCTACGTAGACGATATGCTTGTCAATTCGGTGCATGCTTCTGACCATGTTGCACACCTTCAGGAAATGTTCAATATGTTCCGATCTTATTCCATGGTCTTAAATCCTAAGAAATGTACCTTCGGGGTCGAGTCCGGAAAATTTCTAGGCTACATGGTCAGTCAACGGGGAATCGAGGCCAACCGGCCAAGATAAAAGCCATTCAAGATTTAACTCCCCCAACCTCGGTCAAGGGTGTTCAGGCCCTAACTGGCCGACTTGCCGCGCTTAATCGGCTCATCTCCAAGTCTACAGATCGTTGCAAACCTTTTTTCGAAGCGATCAAGAAAGAAAAACACTTTGAATGGACCGAAGAATGCAAAAAAACACTCACCAACATTAAGGAAACTCTTGCTTCCCCTCCGACATTACAGAAGTCGAAACCCGAGGAAATGCTATTCTTGTACCTCGGAGTTAGTGATTCGGCGATCAGTGCTGTCTTGATACGTGAAGAAGGGATATTACAGTCACCTATTTTTTATGTCAGCAAGGACCTACATGATGCCGAACTACGCTATCCCCCTATGGAGAAGTTAGCGTTTGCACTTGTCACTGCTGCTCGGAAGTTACGACCTTATATTCAAGAACATTCTATTACTGTCCGCACTTCGTATCCACTACGACAGGTCCTACACCGACCTGACACCTCGGGGCGAATGATAAAATGGGCCGTTGAACTCGGACAGTTCGACATTCACTATCAACCGAGGACTACAATCAAGGCACAAGTCCTATCCGACTTCATTGCCGAATTCACGCCAGCTGTAGAAGCTCACGAGGACAACCAACCATGGGTTCTCTACATTGACGGATCTTCTACAGCAAACCGAGCAGGTGCGGGAATAGTCTTGGCTAATCCAGAAAACCGATTACTCTGTCATTCGGTTAAATTTATTTTTCCCGCTACCAACAACGAGGCCGAATATGAAGCTTTTCTATCCGGATTGAATTTAGCCGAATCCATGAACGTGAAGTATCTCAAAGTCTTCTCAGACTCACAACTCTTGGTCAATCAAATCAATAGCTCATATGAAGTTAAAGAACTCCGGTTGACACCATATCTATCCTTGGCAAGACGGAAGCTATCGAAATTCTCCGCCGATGTCGAACACATTCCCCGAACTCTTAATGTACAAACAGATGCATTTTCCCGACTAGCCTCGAGTACCGGGATGGAGAGCATGGAGTATGTCCAGGTCGGTCAGCAAGAACAACCGTCGACCCTTCTTTCCGAAGTTGCAACCATCGATCCAGTAACACCACAAAAACCTCCAACTTGGATGGATCCCATTATTCGATACTTGGAAACTGGGGCCTCACCTCCGGACCCTAAAGAAGCTCGGGCACTTCGAATTCGAGCAGCTCGATACACACTGGATAACGGAACCTTGTTCAAAAGAGGATATTCAGTCCCACTTCTAAAATGTTTGACTGAATCCGAATCGCGATATGTCCTCGAAGAAGTGCACGAAGGGATTTGTGGAAGTCACCCCGGTGCACAAGCCTTATCCTACAAGATTTTGCGACAAGGATATTACTGGCCGACCTTAAAAACCGATGCCGCTGCGTGGGTCCGAAAGTGTCCGAAGTGCCAACTTTTCGCACCCAATACTCATCAATTCCCCCAAGAGCTCAAATCAATCTACAGTCCATGGCCTTTCGCTATGGGCCTATCGAACAACTACAAGGACTTCCACTGGAGAAACTCCATTCTCACTTACTTACAGCTCAGAGGCCATGGTTCCAGCCGAGCTCGGTGAACCAACTTACCGAATTCAGCATTTCACCGAAGAGTCCAACCCGGACAACATGAAAACCAATTTGGACTTGCTTGAAGAACATCGTACCCGTGCTGAACTCAAGAACGCCGCTTACAAACAAAGAAGCGAGAAATATATCAATTCCAAATTCAAGCCTCGTTCATTCCGAGTTGGCGAATTAGTCCTCAAACGAATAATGGGGCCTGATCCCGGTCCACTTAAACCGAAGTGGGAAGGACCTTTCCGTATCATCGAGGTCTTACCCCGTGGGACATACCGAATTGCTCATCCCGATAGAACTCCACATCAATAGCCGTGGAATGTTGTATTCCTAAAGAAGTTCTACCAATGAACAATCAGAAGACGAACGGACAACTCCCTTTTGATAGTTCCTCCTTCTGGCCTTCTGAAGGAACGAAGCTACTCTTGTGATGTAACGAAAGTGTGAAGACTTTCACTTTTGAAATCCGAGCTGTAGCTTGGTACTGATGTAAAATATCTTGACACTCGGTTCTATTAATATTTTGTGCCGATGTAAACATTGCGACACTCGGCCTCGCTGAGACCCCGTAATACATCCAAATCCCACGCATGGTTTGGTTGGGATTGAAGCTCGTCCACGTCACTTCAGCAAACATGATTTGATGGGTCCCATTAACAACCGAATACAAAATCAACAACTCGGTTGGGGCCACTTCATAATCAGACTCTGACGAAGTTCGGTGAACCCTATTTGTTTTATGCACGACATAGAATGTGTTAAGTTCTGCAAATTCTTAGTAAGTTTGCATACCGACTTACACTATTAGCCGAATTCATTAAAGAAGATCAATGTGGAACTCGGAATTCATTTTATCAACAAAAACGCCTACAACTCGGTTATCGACACGAATAAATCCGAGCTGATAGGCCAGTTTTATATTTGTACTGAGTTCATAACACTTGGTCTGAAAAACGTTGAATTTTGCACAGCAAACACGAACAACAATTAAAATCACGCAGATACGCTAAATTAATATTATGAAGTCAAAAAAATTCCTTACATATTTCCTACTAAGGATGTCAACATACTGACACCCCGACTACATACTTCAATATAATACGCTAAAAATATGAAAATACTAATATTCAAAAGCTTCAAGCAGCATCGTCTTTATTGCCTCCACCTCGGCCACTGCCGCTACCCTCTCCGACTTCAAATTCGGAGGACAATTGTTTCTGGAGTCGTTCTAGGACCGCTGCTTCTTTTGCCTTGGCCGCGGCATTAATAGCTGCATCCGACACCGGGACAAGCTCGTCACGCGAGTCCTGCACTTCATCAGATTTGCCCTCAGCCGGCGTGACTACTTTGATTATCTCAACCTCCCTGTCTGTCGACTTGGCCATCTCCTTGATGTAAGCCTCGACTTTGCTTCGGATTTGCTCAGGGGTCATGTCATCAAAGTTTTGCTCCACTTCCACATCGGCAAGAGTCGAGACGTAAATATCGTCCAGTTCCTTTCTTTTTTCCTTCTCTCCTTCTAGAATCATGTAGACATAAGCACGTCGGAGGAGAGCCGCCCTTTCTTCGGAGAGTGGGGGCAAGTCGGGATTCGCAGCCATCTCCTCGGCTCGGCGGAGCATCCACACGCAAAATTCCCGCTCGTCTTCATCAGCCTCCACGTGCATGCCTTTGACCTCCATGTCAAAGCCATATTTTTTGAGCTTGTGGAATAAGAAGAAGCGCAGCTCATCAATATCATAATAGCCGGCAGTGTATCTCTCTATCACCCATCGGAGATTCAAGAGGTGTTCATCTCTATTTCGAGGTCGGGCCCGCCGACTTCATCATTCATGCCGGCGTCTGCAGCCTCCGCCTCGGCATCCTCACCGGACTTCATTTCCGCGACAGAAACAGAATCTTTCCTAGCCTGGAAGTCGATCTGATACATAGTCTCGGCATACACGGACTTCTCCCTCTCTAATTTTGCCATTTCAGCTTGATGAGCATCACGATCTCGGGCAATACGAGCTTTGGCCTCATCACGGCTCTTACGGGTCTCCTCGTGCTCAAGTTTTTCAGCCAACAGTTTTCCCTCCATCTCCTCGGTTTTATTTTCTAAGGCTTTGGAATGCTGCTCAGCAAAGGCCAAGCGCGCTTTAAGTTCCTCCACCTCAGTTTGGAGGGACTTCTTCTCTTCAGATAATGCGGCTACCTCGTTCCGCGCTGCATCAAGCTGGGAATCTCGATCATTAATTTTCTTCTTCAGATCAGCCTCAACCGTAGTTGTCTCATCCTTCAATGAGGCAATCATCGCGTCTCGTTCGACCACGGTCTGTTTCTTCCCCTCCAGTTGTGCAGCAATTCGGCTGTGGTCATCCTCAGCTGCAACCAGACTCACTAAGGCTCGACCCAGACATGCCTTAGCATAACTCAACTTGTCCACACTGGACAAAGATGAGACCCCCCCCACTTCGGATTTGGGGTCCCACACCATCAGAGGCACACGCGCTGCACTCTTGGCATTCTCTGGCATATCGATCCTTGAAGACATGTGTGGAGATTTGACAGACTGGAAGGTAGTAAACCATTCCTCCACCACACCTTCGGGCACCTTCACGTTCGCGGCTCTTTCGTCGTCAATAGATAAGAACGACTTCTCGAACAGGGGATATTCGTCAGTGCCCTTCTCTATAGCTCTATGACTGGAGTCGTGCTTCTTCTTCGACCTCTTTTCCGCCCCGGAAGAAGCTCCTACATCTGACATCTTCACCAATTTTCTCTTCTTCTTCTTCTCCGGTTGTGTGGACTCCACGGACTTAGGAGGGGATGATTGTCTCTCCGTCTCTTCTCTCGGAACCTCGGAGTGCGTTAGCTCAACCACGGCCATCTCGGTTCCTATCACATTTGGCTCGGACTCAGCTTGATTAATTGCAGCTGCATTAACAACTGGTAGCATCTCGGTAGGTGTAACTTCTCGCTGAGACTTTGGACTCTCCGGGACAGCCGCCGACGTTGCACTTGACCCCACTTCGGTCGGCTTCTTGCCAGTGGTTTTCTGGCCAGCAGTCCTCTTCACCATGGCACGAACTAAGTCTCTCCTCATAGCATTAGTCAACCGAAGATCTCGGCTCTTACCGAATTTAGACTGAAGATCCTTGTTCGGATAGCGATGCCTGAAGTCTTTGGCATCCTTAACAGATCGATAACCTAAAAATCCAAGTAGCGGATAGTACACTGCACCAAGACATAAAATAAGAAGAGTCAGCAACAATTATCTGCAAAATATCAAAGCATTTGAAAACATATAAAGTACCCCACTTCTCTTACCGGGTTCAAACGACAAAATCGAGACTCTGGGGGATAAACCGGCAGCTTCAAGCTTCGAGGATAAACCGGCAGCTTCAAGCTTCGAGTCTACCACAAGTTTTCTATAATCTCGGATGACTTTGTCGAGGTCAGCAAGCACAAGCAACTTCCCACCGAACTCCGGACTGAGCTTCGGTTCCTTCTGCTTCGTCTCTTTTTCTACAAAGGGTAAAAGTTCCAACCTGTTAGTGCACAGAACAAAACCGACATCAGACAAATATACAAGGATTAAAATATAAAATAAACTCACTTGCTCCGGAATGAATATTCATCGAAATTGTCATCCCATCTATCCGAGGTTCATGGAAAAAACTCTCAGATTGCCATTCTTCTCCGACCCACAACCATTCTTCCTGGAAGCCATGGAGGATTTCTGGGATGTCGGTTATTATCTCACCGACCTGCAAACCGTGTTGCGGTTTTGCTCCGGCGAAGAAACAGCATGAGGACTCTACCACTCTCCTCTTCGGGCTCTTCTTAAAGGTGTAAATACTTCTTATTTCGTCACACGACGACAACCCTTTGCCCCGTTCGTGTAATAATACCATCAAACCGATTATCTTCTTCCAACTGTTGGGGGTGATCTGGCACAACGGTAACCCCCAACTTCGGAGATATTCCATAATCAGATTTGGCAACGGAAATCTCAGTCCCGACCTCAGACTCTCCGCAAAAACACCGACACAACCTGAAGGAGGGCTAGTTATCCTTTCCCCCGGGTAAGGTGCAAAAATTTTCACCGAGGGTGGAATCCGTACTTGTTCCCGGAGCATCACCACATCGGCGTCCGTGAGAATGCTAGGCTCACCTTCAAAATCAACTGCTGGGTCAGGCCACTTCCTCACTGGCCTCCTCCAGTGAGGTGCTTCAATATCGGCTGCATTTTTCTCCATCACACAATCGTCGTCCTCATCATTCGACTGAATGTCAAGATGCCTTACCAACATCGGATCCCACCGATGGTACTCAAAAGCCAATTCAACTAATTTCGAGTCATGATATACCTCCAACGGAACCGACTCAGTACTAGATGAACTCGCGACGGCCTTATCCTTTCCCTTCGATGCCATCGAACAAAAGAAGAATACAGAACGAGAAAATAAATTAAAATTGATAACAAAGCTTACCACGAAATCAACGAATAGACGGGCACGCACAGAAAACAAATCTAATTTGCAGAAAAAGCTCAATAGCAGTTTGCACGAATTCGAGGATAAAAGCAAAAGTGAAGAAAGTTCGATTAAAAATCTCCACGCCCTATTTATAAAACATAATTTCTGACCGTTAGGGTTCTCAGTTGAAGGCACGTGTAACCTACGCGACCTCTCCTCTCAAACGACACAACCAAGTGGTCGTTATTTTATTAAAGTAGTCGTTATCGTATTTAAGACCATTACGGCGCGACCCTTCACGCTGCGCATTTAATTGCCGACCGTTACGCCTCTTCAGATGCTTCTCATTACTGCCCAGATTTAACGTAAATTTTCGCCAAGTGTTCTCACCTTGGAAATTAATCTCCACCTCGGACTACACAAATCCACTTCGGTTATTCCTCATAGACAAGCACCTCAAAGCGAACAAGTCCTCCTTACAGCTTATTACCGAGTCAGAATCTTTATTCATTTTGCAGTACCGAACATCACTTCGTATGCCCGCCGATACTGGGGGCCTCTCTGTTATAATCCAACTCGGTAAACCAAAGTTAGAAAACTCGAACTGCGTATTAAGTGGATTAATGCCACCAAGAACTCAGCCGACATTCACCCCGGTCCGCTTACAAACCGGCCAAGCCATAGAAGACCGAGATGACCTTCACAATCGAGGTCAACCCAAAACCGAAGTCGCAGTGAACCGAGGTCACCACCTCCTAAGCTGGTGACCAGGCACCTACACACCTCCTTCACAAATCACGAGACCAAGTGGGGCCCGCTGACAATGCTGCCCACCAAAAGTAGCTTTATGCAAAAAGCATCGCACGGGTCCCAATATATATCTTAAAAAGTTACTATAAATAGTCATTCTTGATACTTGTACGGGGGGACGGCCCGAACAAAAGTTTTAACCATGAAACACGAAACAGCTCACAGAAGCTTTTCACCTCGGTTCACCTCGGACCGGGGCCATTGTTGAGTATTTAATGCATGCTTTACGTTCAAATCATCAATAACAATTACATCAACCTACTCTCAAATCGTTGTTAACAATCACATAACAACAACATGAATTATAAAACGTATTTAGAAAGTACGGTTTCTTTGTTCCCATTAAAAGAACATATTTTGCTAATATGTTTTATATTTGATTAATTTACTTAATTAAGGTAATTAATTAAAACGTATTATCAAAATACAGTTTATGTTGAAAAATTTAATAAACCGTATTTTGGTAATACGTTTTACAATTAAAAACGTATTTACTGAATACGTGGTTTTTATTTCGGGCCACTCCTTTTTTTCTTTTTTTTTTTGTTCATTTTATTTTATTTTATTTTATTAAGTAAAAAAATCCATTAAATATTGAGCCCCATAAAAACAAGGAAACATTGTATATTCTTTCTTTGTTTAACTGTAGCTCCCACTGCAGTAGAATCCTAGTTGATATTGTACTGCTTGTCCGCCAAGTAAAACCCACCTTCGAGCTGCCTGCCGCCTCCGCCGGCCGCCGGTGGCTGGAAAACCGGCCGATGAATTATTATTACTTTTATTTTAATTACGCGCGTCTTCCTACAGGCTCTCGTCTGGTTGGATTTTCGAGGTTCGTTGATCCTTGTGATCTCCCGGTCATCAATCCACGATCACAATACAAAAAATATAATTTATAAAATTACATAATCTGATCCTAGATCCAACAAATGGATGTATATGTTTTCTGAATAAATAATTAAATATATCCAGTCAACCCCCGGGAGAATAATTATTACAAACATTCATCCATAAATTCCTCGACATATCTGAGACTTTAAAAACAAATTTAAAACCATACATCATATTCAACAACATTCATCAAACACATAGTCGGCCATAATAGTAGATTGCTAATTATGCAAAACCGAGTTATCCAAATATAATACAATATATGGTTGCGTTTGAACACATCTTGTCAAATAAAGCCGTAAAAATTCGAACTTTGTACAAAACGAATTAACCCAGTGCTCTGATACCACTTGTTGGGATCTGTGAGGATCTCGTTGTGTACAAATCACAAACTCAATAGCAAACGTAAACCTATGTACAACAGATCTAAAGGTTTAACGTAGAAAACTTACGGCTTAAAATTTATGGCGATCTGGCTGATCTTGATTTCCCGGGATGTGCACACGAACAGGATGGGATTACGATAGGGTGAATTCGGCTCGCAATTGGATCGAGTCGTGTGGCTGTCGGGCTCGTCGGGAGCTGTCCGTGGGGTCGTCTCCCATCATTGGGGTCGCGGACGAATCGCCGGCATCGCTCTGGCTGGCTCGCGGTGTCGGACGGCGGCTTGGGTCGGTCCTCGGCTTCTGGTCGTGGATCATCGGCTTTGGTTGATCACAGGGTTGATGAATATATGTATCTCAATTACAACGGGATTTTCTATTGTATATCTTAAAACACCTCTTCGACTTGTACCAATGGAGCAACAAGGATAAGATAAAACTCAAATGAGAACTGAGAGAATGAGGGAGAGGCGTGCGGCTTGGACGTGTGGAATTACGAGTCCAACTCTCCTTTTCTCATGAGTTTAATGATGTATATATAGAGCTACAATAGGAACCTTTAGGAGATTAGGAATGGGGCTCCTTAATTAATTAGATTAACTGTGGGCCAAACCCACTACTCTAATTAATTACATAATATTATGGGCCACCAACGTAATATTATTGCACTCCCTTTTCCTAGCCCAATTTACAATGAGACTAAATTATAATTACCCGAATTACCTCCCCACGTTTAAGATATAATGTCTATTAATTAATTTGATTACTGATAATCAAGAATTAATTAATTTATTATTATTTCACCAAAGCTAGTGCTCATTCATTATATTATTACTATGCCAAAATTTAATCCACCTGCAGGGTTTAGCATAATAATCATTCATTAACTCACTCTGGTGACATCATCTAATTAAACGTACATGGTGAGTATAAATACGCTAATAGAACATCTTACATATAGTAATATTACTCAAGACAGTAGGTATATTAAATCAGCGAATGGAACCTCACCCAAGTGAATCAAAATAGTATATATTGCATATATATGTATATATATATATATATATATATATGTGTGTGTGTGTGTGTGTGTGTGTATGTGTCTATTTAATATCTCACGGGTTAAGAAAGCGCAGTATTAACCGAGGCCTAGTTAGTTTACGACGATCAGTATAAAATGAACTTCTCCTCTTTGGGATCATGTCCAATACATAAATGTACTAGTGCAACTAATCAGTCAAGACAAAATGAACTGTTAACACTACAACCATTCGGGATGGAGTGTTCATTTCCATCTAGGTTGTGAACAATAATTCTTGTTTCACAAGTATCCGATAGAATGATCTTCGGTTCGTCCGATGAAGACTTAATCTATCTAAGTGCAAAACAACAGAACATAGAACTTATTTAATCTAACATGATTCTCATTCATAAAGGGTAAAAGTGTAATACCATCCAAAGCTAAGCTTTCAGTATATAATACTAACAATAGACTACTAACTTCTTCTTAGAATTAGACACCCCTGCAGAATCATCTTCAACCTGTCCATGCTCAGAAATAGGTTAATCAGTTTTCACTGACCCATTAGAATTTTCATAATTTGACTTCAAGTCTCTAACAACTGAACTTTCCTTAATAACTTCTGCCTTTTTGGATTTCTTAGACATTACCATATCCCTCCTTGCAACAAGGTATTCCCCATCATCTGTTCCCAAATTATCATTAGAGAGTCCATCCTCACTAGAATAATCATCAGACTAATCATTAGTTGGAAGTCATGGAACATAATCATCACCATTTGAGCATTGTTCAACACCATTAAAATTTCCATCATCTGGAGGGATTGCAACACCTTGTAATGTACCTTCTGTTGCACACTCAGTCGACTATCCATTCTGTGCACATTCAGTAGACTCTTCATTATGTGAACATACATACACATAAACAAGCTTTTCCCAAGAAGGTAATGTTAGGGTAGAATACCCAGTGTTCCAATTTGATTGAATTTATTCTACATGTAAATACAAATTATTGGAATTTATATAACAAATAAGGCATTACTTTATCTTATGTATTTGTATTTATACGGTCGAGGGGGCTTGCTGCGGTGGTGGTCGTGTCTGCCGCCGGCGGGTGGTGGCTGCAGCCTGCGTGTGTGGTGTGTGTATGAGAGTGTGTGTGAGAGAGAGAGAGAGAGAGAGAAAGGGAGAGAGAGAGAGAGAGATAATTG
>CACSLK010019251.1:6585031-6595645 GCA_902706635.1 Striga hermonthica | reverse complement strand
TTTTTTGGTAGTGATTTAGGTATAAAAAATTTCATACTTGTGTTCTCATATAAAATATTGACAATTCAATTGATTAGAACTATTGAAAAAACATCTTCTTTACTTTCAGTTTCCTGTCATTTTAGTTTATTTTTCCTAACTACAATTTTGTTTTATTACATACGTGTTTTACATGATTTTGAATGTTATTTTTTAGTGCATATTTCACATTTGTTGGTGTCGTACCTATGATGTTTATATATATAGTTCTTTCATGTGTTGCTCAGTTTTCATTATTTTTAATATTTGCTATTGTGTTATTTAAAAAATCAATAAAAAAATAAATATTTGTGCACATTTTAATTTTTTTTGCTATTTTTCAGGAATAACCGAAATTAGTCGAGATGTTCGAGTTGATATATCACCTGGGTCAACTCAATATTACACCCCTTTATGCGATAATGATTTGAAGCCCTTTGTTGGACAAGAATTTAAGATGTTAGATGATGGTCTTCAATTTTATAAGAAATATGCAGTTGAATGTGGATTTGACATTCGATGTTTAACATTGTCAAAGTCAAATGATGGTGTTTGCATTAGGAGATATGTTGTGTGTAGTAGAGAGGGTGTGAAGAATTATTCATTAACTGAAGTTGTGGATGACTTGGGCAGTGCAAAGGAAAAAAGACGTAGGGTGTCTAAACGTGCCAGTTGCAAAGCTCGAGTGATTTTTAAGTTTGTTAGCTCTGACAAATATATTGTTGATAAGTTTACAGAGCAACATACTCATTCTTTATGTTCTGAAATGTACAAGCACTTTCTTAATGTGAGTAGGAATATGGACATAGGACATCAAAAGTTTTTGCTTAATTGTTCCCGAGCGAATATAGGGCCAACAAAGTGCTATAGATTGTTTAAAAAGACTGTCAGGGGGTACTCAAATGTGGGTTGCACCAGTGTTGAATTCAAAAACTTTTCAAGGGATTTAAAGGCATTCGTTATTGGTGTTGATGCTCAAATTGTGATAGAGAAATTGCACCGTAAAAAGGAATTGTGCTCTGCTTTCTTTATTGATTATGCTGTGGACGGGAATGATCAGTTACGCGCTTGTTTTGGGCTGATCCTATTTCGAGGAAAAACTATGCTTCTTTCGGTGATGTTGTATCTTTTGACGCAACATACTCTACAAACAGGTAATTATCTATATTTATAAATAACATAATGCTTATAATCGTATATCAACACAACAACTTTTTTATTTTCATTTTAATTATGTTGCTAACTTTTGACAAACATTTTATTTGCGCAGGTATAACATGATATTTGCTCCATTCACTGGTAAAGATAACCATGGTAAATGTGTAACATATGCTGCTGCCTTGCTATCAGGGGAGGATGTTGAGTCGTATATTTGGGTGTTTGAAAAATTTAAAGAAGCAATGAGTCATAGTCCTAGCATGATTGTCACAGATCAGGACCCTGCAATTAAGATTGCTGTTGAACGTGCACTTCCAAGTACTAGACATCGCCTTTGCATGTGGCATATTATGCTTAAAGTACCTGACAAGGTCCCAAGTCATTTGAAAAAAAGATGATGGCTTTAGGAAAAAGTTGAATTATATAGTTTGGTCGGAATCTATTGGGCCATCTAAGTTTGAAGCTCAATAGGATGATCTTATTGATGAGTATGACTTGAGAGAAAATACATGGTTTACGTCTTTGTTTGCAATTCGCCAGTTTTGGATTCCTGCTTTTTTTAGGGACTTCATGATGAGTGGCTTATTAAAGACAACATCTATGTCTGAGAGTGAGAATAGTTTTTTTGGAAGATACACTAGTCCCCGTTCTAATCTTCTTGAATTTTTCATGCATTTTGAGAGCGCATTAGATGCGCAGAGGCATGCAAATGAAAAGATGAACAGTAGGGATGGCAGCGGTTCGGTTTCGGTTCGGATATCCGCGGTTTTTGGTTCTGCAGTTTTCGGTTTTGGTTCTCAAATTTCACCCACGGTTTTGCGGTTTCGGGTACCCGAAAGTCTTCGGTTTTGGTGCGGATCCTATATTTCGCCCGTGGTGCTCCGTTGGGTGCCCAAAATAGACGGCCCATCAAAAAGCCCACCAAAAACCCTAGTTATATAAGTGGAAATTTCCTCTCTCCTCTCCATCTTATCCTCTCCCCGTCTCCCGTGATGGCTTGGCTTAGCTATGTACTCTACTACCTTTATGGCTTGTACTGTACATTGGTACTTGCTAATTTGTGATTGGTTGCCTGGTACTCTCTAAGTTATCATGTTTTATGTTGTTGTCTTTGGTGTTTTATTATAATATTTTTGGTTTTTTGGGTATCCGTTTGGTTGTTGGGTATCCGCGTGTTTTGGTTTTGGTGAAAGATTTTCACCCGAAACAGTTTTGGTTTTGGTTTTGGTTTTTAAGTTTGGGTTTTGGTTTTGGGTGCCCTGAGGTTCCATCCGATCCGAACCCGAACCGCTGCCATCCTTAATGAACAGTGTTGATGAAATGTGTGTTCCCCAGCTTAACACCGTTGTTATTTGAGAGGCATGCTTCTAATGTGTATACTTTGAAGATTTTTGAGGAGATACAGAATTATATTGTGGTTGCTTGCTTTGAATGCCGAATATTGACTCTTGTAGATGATCCTGATCATCGTTTCTATGAAATCGAAGATGTCACTTACGGTGAGTGTAAAGTTGTTTATGACAAATCACAAAAAACAGCAACTTGTAGTTGCAAGAAATTTGTGAGGGTTGTATTACTATGCTGCCATATTTTCTATGTGTTTAAAGATTTGAATCTCCAATCAATCCCAGAAAAATATTTTGTTCCTAGATGGACAAAATATGCATCGTTGAAGCCTATATTTGAGGTTCATGGTCATATTATTGATCAGTGTGCTATGATTGAAGAGCAGAAGTCAATTATGAATCAATTATTCTCGGAGTTCTATTCTTGTATTGGGTTAGTTGAAGGAAACAATGATTTCATGACAAGTTTGCTACATTCTCTAAAGAATCAGAGACATATCTTTACCTCTGGTGTGGACCAATCTTCATCAACTAGGTCCAAGAAAAAATTGTTTGAGGATTATTATGGAGGCTCTGTTCCACAAAAAGTACAGGTATTGCCACCGCTTCCTGTTAAAACAAAAGGGAGTGGTAGTCGATTGAAATCAAGGAAAGAAAAGGCGATTGAAAAAATCAATAAGCCTTTGAGAAGATGTAGCAAGTGTCATCAAAAAACAAATCATGATGCAAGAAATTGTGTGAAATTATAGATTTTTGGCATTCTGTCTTATGTGAGGAATACTATGTTGTATTATCTTGTCTGTTTCTTATGACTTTTTTTTTTATTTCTCATTTTTAGCATCTTAATATAACCATGGTTATCTACATTGTGGCTATAATTTATTGTACACAGTAAATTGTTGCTTCATTTTCTTGTACAATTAAGGATTTTTTGTAGACTTTTCAATGCATTTTTTTAAATTTTTATTTTGTGCAGCATTTTATTTCTAACTTTTGCCTTCAACATCTTCAGGACATATTAAAAAAAAAAAAAGTATTCCTAGTTTTCATCTTATACAACAGTAAAATAATATGTGAGAGCATGAAAACAAATGTGATATAACAAATATAATTATTTCACAAGGTCCATAGCATAATCAGCTCTTTTATTAAAATTTATAATATTACACAATAACACAACAAACATATTATATTATCACAACCATAACTAGCATCCATTGTTTAAAACCAACAACAGCAAACGACTATTCTTCATATTCTACACTGATTTCATTTATCCACGGTAGAATTACATCGGTTGAACTATCCTCAAATGACAATTGGTAGTGCATGTCTGCAGCAGACATATTCAAATGCTTGAGCATATTATTTTCAGCTGCTAGGATGGCAGCACAATATTTTCCTCTCAGAAACTTCAGCTGTCTTTGGCAGTTCATTTTTATACCAAGCTTCCAGTTTTCTACCGCACAACTTATATGTGTTTCCATGATTTGCATCATACATATCCCGATGTCTTTCTTGTGCATTTCTTCTCCCCATGACATCTTAATCCTTTCAACTTTCATATTTCTTATTGTTGCGGCTTTCTCTACTAAGCCACAATGGTCCAAATATTGAGATAACATCCTGCCCTGCATTTTAAAATAAAGGCATATTCCATTAGTTAATTTCAAGTATGTATCAAAATATTGTTCATTTGTATCAATTATTCTTACCAATGCCATTGGAATGTCATTGTATTTGACATCAAGTGAATTGTCCAATGCTGCAGTGGAGCTGTCAAAATGGCTTACAGATGTTTTTTTAATGTCAAAACACATAAGGGAGTAATGTTCGGCGTGATGAATAGGGAAAAAGAACTGTGACAAATACATTTTAAAATTATATTAAACTGTGATAATATTTTCATAAGTACCGTCAATTTTTTTTATTAATTATTCACTATTCACCATATGGATGCTTGACAAAGGTATTCTTGCTTTTGAAATCTGCTCTTCCAAACATTCAAGAAATTGTCCACACCTTCTTCGAGGTGCCCAACTGACTTGTGGGCTAACAATGAAAACTTCCTGTTACATTAGATGATGGTTATTTTTCCATCTGTGTAAATGATTGTTATTTTTACCTGTATCACTTACGCATGATTTTGTTGAAGCAAAGAATCTGAGTGGTGAGTTTGGTGAGCGTTCTGATTCTATATGGTTCAACACTATGCTCCAAACGTCTATTATTGAGCTGCATATATACTTCGATGGCCGCAATGTTATCAATTCACGCTTCTGGACTTCTATTTGGCCATTAGAAAATACCACGTCATCCCTAAAAATAAGTTCCAACAAATATTAATTTTATTATAATATTTTTTTAAAAAAAAAATAGATCAACATTTAAATTCAA
The DNA here is from genome assembly GCA_902706635.1 of Striga hermonthica. Classification (NCBI taxonomy): domain Eukaryota; kingdom Viridiplantae; phylum Streptophyta; class Magnoliopsida; order Lamiales; family Orobanchaceae; genus Striga; species Striga hermonthica. Next base: position 6,590,726 of record CACSLK010019251.1, on the reverse strand, counting down.
GAGAATGCACTTAAAAATTAAGACATACATATTTACTTGGGAATTGTACATTATCCAATGACATAGATCTCTCTCGACCTTGTTTAAACTTTCTGTTGATGCAATCACTCTTGTGCCATAAGGGGGGAACAATTTTTCCGACATGTTACTATTTGCAGGATATCTTCTACTCTCAAAATGTGTTGGTGGAACAAGAGTTTCCTGGTAATTTTTTTTAAAAAAAAAAATATATAAGCCTTTATATTAGTTGTATTTTTTATCATACAAATATTGTTAATATACTATACCTTTTTATGTACTCTTTTACACATAAACTCTTTTGACTCCTTCAGTAATTGTTGTTGTCCTTCATCTACAGCCTTATCCCTATATGTTGAGCTTCCAAACCTGATCCTCTGATAAGAATTTACAAACCAAAATAATTAGGTTGCTTAAAAAAATGTAATTTTTTTCACTTCATTACCTTTATAGGTTGTCCTCTCAATCCAGTGTGCTGCAGCATTGGATGTGCTTTCTTTATAATCCCTTTACTCTATTTATCTTGCATGGTTATACAACTATGAATTAACTATATAAAGCACTTAATCATTATTTAAAAAATAATGAAATCATTGTGAAATACATTATATATATATATATATATATATATATATAAATATTATAGCTATGAACCTTTGGTGTAATGAAACATATTAAATCCAATAGTGTTATAAATGCAACTTCACCATTGGAGCATCTGCCTCGTTCGTTTTTCTGGGCATCTTACCATTGCCATTGATAATCACCTTAAAGCATTGAAAGAAAAAAAAATAAAACTAGCTCTTACATTTATTACTTTGTAAATCTATTTAGAGTGATAATGACGTAAATGACATTTATATTACTTACTTAGAAAAAAATATTTTCTAATGTTGTTGTCTTTTTAGAGCTTATGTAATCTATATTTTATGTTCAATATCACTCGTAGCTATAAGCATAATTAATTTGATAATATGTGAAATTTTTATTTTTGGGTGCCTACCTCTCTTTGGTATGTTTTGATGACACTTGATGTGGAGCTTTATGCGTGGTACCATAATTGAAACATCTGTTGCATTACTGATTGACACCATTTTCGACTTCCTTACAGAAGTTATTATTTCAAACCTCATGGTTATAAACAGTAAAATTTAGTTACAAAATTTAAAATAAGATAATTAAATAATGTTATCAATATATGGTTTAGAATCGGAACTACATTTTAAGACATTTGCATGAGCATGCTCAATATAATTAAGGGTCTCTTTACTATTTTCTCTAACTGATACAGTGGGTACCTCATTTTCATGCCTACTTTTCGGCCCCTCCAACACTCTTTTTCCGGCAACCTGTTTAAATTTTTACTAAATAATTAGTGTTGCACTAGCAAATATTCATTATTGTATAATTATATAGCTAATAAAATGCTTACTTGTTGCTCCTTCTGTTTTCTCTATGGTTGGTCTTCTACCATCTTCAATGAGTCATTCACTGTGGAGGTATAAGTTACTAAGCTCAAATCGGCCATTTCATCTTGTGTTAATTCAATTCCTAAGCTGAAGCTAGGACAATCGTCTACACATATGGGGAACTGGTTTTTCCTCAACAAATCATTTTCAATTTCTTCTATTTTAGATATGTTTGATGGATCATCCCAAAAATCATCATCTGTTTGAATGCTTACAACTTCAGTCGCTTTAGGTGGTTCATATGAGGCTTGCAACATGGGTTCTACATTTTCAGCCCCTTCAAGTGGTTCATTCAAGGTTTCCACTGTGTTCTTCCACTCCCCAAGGTTCTCACTAACTTTACCCATTTTGTGCAACTGAAAATGTTGCACAATTTTTTTCTACTGCCCCTTGTATAATTGGCATAAGTCCAACCATTGTTGCAGCAATGTGTGAATCTATAGTTGAATAACCACTTGGAGATTGATATGGATAACCAGCACCAAAACCACCAGCTTGGATTTCTTCTTTCTGTCTTTTCCTTAGCAATGAGTACGTCCACCCTTTTATAGATGGTATACATCTAGGTACTTTCCTTTGATAAAGAACAACTCTATCAACATAAAGAACCTGCGGATACATCATTTATCAATAGAACATTAGTAATAAAATATTACAATATATTTATTTCTTAAAAAGTATCACTTATGTGCATGTTCAATACATCATGCATTCGAAAGTTTCAAACATAAGCAACTCACCATTAAGAACAATATTGGCCCTTTGAAAAAGTAACTTTTGTTTTTTTCCCAGCTCATTTTGTGGTCAATTAGACACCTCATCACATAATCACCCCAATCCAAACCTTGTATTCTATCAACATTATCGAAGTAGGACATTATTTGGGGTGAAACATAGCCATTCCCGGTAGTTTCTATCAAACACGCTATCAAAAGAACCAAGAAATGTCGTTTAAACCAAACACCACCATCCTTTTCATTAAGTACAGCTTCTGCAACATCACTTGGTAGAATTTTGGTATTTGGCTTACAAAAAAAGGATTGCCACTCTTCTAGCAATTGACACTTTTCATTTTTCTTTTTCTTTTCAATTGTTTGTCGCCCGTTTGGAAAACCAAGGGTCAATAACACATCTTCAGGTTCAATGTGGACGTACTTACTATTTTTCAACCTGATCTCACAGCTCTTCGGGTCGAAACTATCAAGTACCCAGTAACCAAGCTTCAATGGCAACTCATTAATGTTAAGCAACAACATATTGCCAAACCCAATATCGCTCATTGCCCTTTTTTGAGCTACATTCATCTTCTGTATAGTGTTAAACAGTATATGTGGATATGTTCTGATTTTTAAATTTGGATATATTTCTTCTTCCCCATCATTATTTTTACAGTCACTTTCTATATCGTCACTATCTGAAGAATCATCTAAAGTCTCATTCTTTGCATTCTTTTCCATCGCTCTGTTCATCATAAACTCTCTGCTAGGAACATTACTTCGGACATTATCAGCCCCACTCTGATTCTCATTTCTCAATTTCTCATCAACTTTTGAAGTCTGTTCAACATAAACACCTTCAACATACCTGACCATTGCATTTAATCCATTCCCATTCTTGTCATTTGACATAGAATTTCTGCTACTTTCATCAATTTCCCAATTGTTTCTCAACCTTTTCCTCATGCTTACAATTTCAATGCTTTGTTCCTTTTACACTAACACTTGTTAAAAAACCTGTACACATTCTGTACATTCATCACATTTTCATTAATAAAATAATAACCATACAGAATGCTTTGAAATACAAATCTCTTCAAACAAAGAAAATCGGTACTAAACACATAATTAACCCCAAACATTCCTATATTATTCATACTTTTACAAAATAGAAAATAAACATTATGCATATGTACATTACCACCACAACTATGTAGTAATTTCTCATCAAAAGCATTACATGCAATTGTTTACGTCCAACTGATTATTTAATTTTTAAAATCAACATACATTATATGATTTATCAATACCTTGCTCCTAAGTTGCAAACATACAAATTATATTCATATCAATATACAGTTAATAGTGTTCAAAAAAATTTGTTGCTCAAAAAAAATCAAACTGTTATCTAATCACTTAACGTTTATGTTTGCTCACCCCATTTTCTAATGTCATATTCTCCAATATAGGTTACTAGTTTTTAGCACTTTCAAACCAAACAAATAAGCACCAAAAACATGTTTTAATTATTATCCAAAAACATGACACTAAATATACTACTAATTAAATTAATTAGTAGAGTAACAACAATTACTAAAAAAAAAAATCTTTCACAAAATGTTAATCAAATAACTCAGTTTATGGATTCCTATATAAACTTAATACTCAAATTTCTACCTAATGCTAAACTTGCTTCTGTCTTCCTCACCAAAGGAAAACAAAAAAATATAAATAAATCAATAAATAAAAATAATAATAATAATAATAATAATAATAATAATAATAATAATAATAATAATAAACAGAGTAACAACTCCTTTGGATTTAATTTTCCTGGTTGAATGACCTTGCTCTTCTTTTGTTCATAACCATAGGCATTGAGGTCGTACTCTCCAGGTAGCCCAAATTCTTTAGTTTTCTTGTGCCTTTTTTATGTTTATTTCACAATTTACTAATTTTCTCGATTGAACAGACAGGTATATGAACAGTTTTATTCCAATTCAAATTTTAGAACCGTCACTTCTGCTAGTGTACTCTCCAATCTTTTGGGACAATTTGGCCCTCCTAATTCAAATTTAATTTAATTATTTATTAATATTTAACAAGTTAGATTGGTTAAAATATCAGCCGCTCACAATTTCTATTTGTGTGGTTAGAATTGCTTCTTATTTCTCACACTAGGACTTATTTGTATTTTAACCTAACCCTATATATATATATATATAGGGGGAGAATCCAATGAGTACACTCTTTAAAATGAGTTCACTTCTTAAAATGAGTTCACTCCTTAAAATATATATTAATTAAATAATAAAATAATTATTAGTTGACTCTGGCGTTGACCGTTGACTTCCGGTGTTGACCGTTGACTTCCGGAAAAAATTCGTTGACTTTCGACATTGACCGTTGACTTCCGGTGTTGACTCCAGCTTTGACCGTTGACTTTCGGCGTTGACTCCGGCTTTGACCGTTGACTTCCGGCGTTGACCGTTGACCCCTAGTATGCATTATATGTATGAAGTAAATATGCATCCAGTACCATGCATTCAATATGAACTAAATATGCATGGGATATGAATTGTACATGCAGTCCTTATGAACTAAATATGCACCAATAATATCAACTAAGTATGCACCTGTTATGAACTAAATATGCATTTGTTATGAACTAAATATGCATCATAAATCAACTAAATATGCAGCGAAAAATATGCAATAAAATGTGCAGTTTATATAGGTAATTTATGATGCATATTTAGTTAATTTATTATGAATATTTAGGTAATTTATGATGCATATTTAGTTAATACGAAATGCATACTTGTTATATTTAAATTAAATATATAATAATATTTATATAATTAATTTATTATGCATATTTACTTAATTCATGATACATATTTAGTTCTTACGAAATGCATATTCAGTTCATGAACAGTGCATACCTATTTTATTTTAGATCCAATCATAACAACTTATTTGTGTTATTAATCAATTTAAATTAAAATTAATTATATAATAAAAATCATTAATTATTATATTTAATTTATTTGTATAAAATGTATATTTTATTGCATATTTTCGTTGCATATTTAGTTCATTCCTGATGCATATTTAGTTAGTAAAATGTGCATATTTAGTACATAAACAGTGCATACATAGTTGATATTACTGGTGCATATTTAGTTCATAAGGATGACATATATAATTCATTTCTTATGCATATTTAGTTCTTACTAAGTGCATAGTACTATATCCATATTTACTTCATACACAATGCCATAATATGGGTCAACAGTCAATGCTGAAAGTCAACACCGGAAGTCAACGGTCAATGCCGGAAGTCAACGGTCAACGACGAAAGTCAACAATTTCCGCCGGAAGTCAACGGTCAACGCCGGAGTCAACAGTCAACGCCGAAGTCAATGGTCAATTTTCAAAATAATATTTAAATAATTAAAATAATAAAGAAAAAGAATAAAGTAATATAAA
>CACSLK010019251.1:6564043-6576519 GCA_902706635.1 Striga hermonthica | reverse complement strand
TGTATTGTAGTTATACTTTGTATTGTTAGGTGTGATTTCTCATATATTAAATATTTAAATATTTTAAATTTATAATATTTGATGATTTAAAATATAAATAAATATGGAAAAATATAATATTTCTTGAATTTATGAAAATTTTGTATTTTTTAATTTTTAATTATGATATTCATTCATATTTTTTATTGACAACATCAAGATAATGTTCAAACTCTACATATATTTTATTTCAGTCGAGACGTAATTCATTTTTTTGTTAATACTCAATTTACACATTTTTTTCCAGATATATAAATAAATTATACTAAAATGATTGTTTATGGTATTTTAGTAAATGTATTTTTTGATATTATATGAACTATTTAATCGTTTTACTTGATATTTGGTAACATAAATAAATTTTAATTGATTCATAAAGACATATGAAATGGTTTTTATATCATATATGTAGATATTGAATCAAAAGTAGTTAAAAGATTTTTATTTTGATATATCATAATAATAAAAAAAAATATACAAATGACTTTTTTTTCTTGTAATAAGAAGAATAAATAATTGAAATAATTAATATATGAATTAAATAAGAAATTGAAATATAGTGTATGGAAATTTATTAAATCAAAAAAGGTAAAAGATGATAATTAAAAAAAAAAAAATGAAAGGTAAACTATTTTTATGGTAATTCCCTAATCTAGTTGTTAATTTCAAGTATGTACATGTGTCAATACAAATCACAAACGTATCCCATATAAACTTCTGAATTATGCGGGTCTGCCATTTAGACTTACCATATTCGAAAATTATATATAAGTGCAGTAAGCGTAGAGACTACTCATATAAAATTATTGAAACTATGATTAACATAAAGAGGAATCAACAAGTGAAATATCCATGAAGCTATTATAGCTTCACCGAGGTTCTATCTGTTGGAATTAATTGAGTAAAAATTTTGAAACGGAACATTAACCATTGTAACTTGTTAATCTTGCAAATAAATTAATAACTCAGTTGTAAATTTAATGTTGCAAGATGTTAACTCCATTTCTTTAAATGTTGAGAGTTAATGTTTTTGGTTGGATCATTCATTCTTTAGGCCTTATAAATAGAGGCTTTGGATGAGTTTAAGAACATACGAAACAAAATGCAATATTTCCAAAGTCTTATTCCCTCATTTTTCTTTTAAGTGTTTTGGTCCAGGCATAGTTCCAGTTCGCCGAAATTGTTTCAGTTTTTTCGTTGTATCCTGAGAAACAGACGCTCATACGGGCGAATCTGTTGTAAGGACACTGTGTTTTCACATGCCTCGATATTATATTAAATAGCCATCTTATTTTTATTTTCCCGATAAAGTTCCCTACAATCTTAAAACAGATTCCGATTAAAGATGGCTGCTGAACAAAATACTATTGGCGTTGATACCGGTGTTGCTGCTACAATTTCTATTTCTCCTTCTGTTAATGTTCTCGTAAATCATGTTGATAAACCGAAAAAATTTAATGGCTTGAATTTCAAGCGCTGGCAGCAAAAGATGTTGTTTTATCTCACTACGTTGAACCTTGCGAGGTTCTTGACGGAAAATCCTCCGAAGGTGGGGAAAAATCCGGATATTCATTCGGTTAATGCGCTTGAAGCATGTAATCACTCTGATTTCTTATACAGAAATTATGTGATGAACTGCTTGGCTGATACACTGTACAACGTGTACAGTTCTATCAAAACAAAAAAGAGTTGTGGAAGTCTTTGGATAAAAATATAAAACCGAAGATGATGGGGCTATAGTTTTTAAACCCGGCCCAGAAATTGACCCGAGCAGGTCTCCAGGTTACCGGGTCACCGGGTTTATTGTTGAACCTGATAATTAATTTTAAAATTTAATATATAGTATTTTTGACATATATACATAAAAGTAACAAAAATAAATATTTTGTATACAAATTTTGTACATTTAAGTGTTAATAATATTGAATCTCACAATAAATATTTATTATGTCATTATATAAACATAGTTTTTATATTTTATATAAAAAATATAAAAAAAATAAAAATTTTATAGAGACGGGTCAATGACCCGGGTTGACCGAGTCAAGGCTGGGTTGGCCGAGTTTTGACCGGGTCCATTGTTACCCGGTCCAAATAGCCCACTCGGACCGGTTTCGGCTCCAGGTCGACCGGGACTCGGGTCGACCCACCGAACCGGTCCGGGTCACAAAACAATGGCTGGGGCCAAGAAATTTCTTGTAGGCCAGTTTCTGGACTGGTTGACTCGAAGACTGTAATCAGTCAAGTGCAAGAGCTTCAAATAATCTTGCATTCCGAAGGAATGGTGGTGAATGAAACTTTCTAGTGGCTGCCATAATTGCAAAACTTCCACCGAGCTGAAAAAATTTTAAAAATTATTTATTACATAAAAAAAAAGAGATGACTGTTGAAGAGCTCGTTGTTAGAATTCGAATTGAAGAAGACAACAAGGGCTACGACAACAAATTGATTAATCCTTCTTTGGTCAAGGCCAATGTTGTTGAGCATGGTGGAAGCTCACTAAAAAATAATAAGAAAAAATATAGCAATATTGGCAAGGCAGTATGGGGCCACTCGAACCCAGAGCTAGCTGGTTCTCCCAAAAAAAAAAAAAAACAAATTTTAAAGAATTTAATATTTTTTTTCTGAAAATTGTTATAATTATAATAAAACTGGCCATAAGACATCTGAATGCAGGTTGCCAAAGAAAAATCAAGAAGCCCACATGGTGAAAAACTTGGCCAAAGATGTTGATGAGATGCATCTCGCCGCAGTTATATTTGAGTGAATCTCGTGGGCGCATATCCACATGAATGGTGGATTGACACTGGTGCTACCCGTCATGTTTGCTCAAATAAGGAATTGTTTAATGTCCTTGACGAGACAGTGGATGGAGAAAAGCTCTTCATGGGAAATTCTGTCATATCTGACATCAAAGGAGTGAGAAAAGTGGTACTGAAAATGACATCTAAAAAAGAACTGACTCTTAATAATGTTCTTTATGTACCAAAAATTCGTACAAACCTAGTATCTGGTTCTTTGTTGATCAAACATGGTTTTCTTGTAGTGTTTGAATCTGATAAGATCATTTTGACTAAAAATGGAGCATTAGTAGGAAAGGGTTATGAATGTAATGGGCTTTTCAAGCTCAATGTGATGACAACTAATAAAATGTTAATCCTTCTGTTTATATGCTTGAGTCTTTCATTGTGTGGCATGGTAGACCTGGACATGTCAATTATAATACCCTGCGCATGTTAATAAAATTGAACAGCATACCTATGTTCCATATTGATTCAAAACGCAAGTGTGAAACATGTGTTGAAGCAAAATTGACACGATTACTGTTTCAAACTATTGAAAGAAATAGTGAACCACTTGATTTAATTCACACTGATGTATGTGATTTAAAAGCTGTCACGATACGTGGTGGAAATAAATATTTCATTACTTTTGTAGATGATAACACTAAATTTTGTTATGTGTATCGTCTCAAAAGTAAGGATGATGCGATAGAGAAATTTATTCTCTATAAAAATGAAGTTGAAAATCAGTTAAATAAAAAGATTAAGGTGAGAAGAAGCGACAGAGGAGGTGAATATGAGTCACCTTTCGCTGGATTCTGCGCCCAACATGGGATAAGATATGAAATGACTGCACCTTATTCACCGCAAGAAAATGAGATTCCGGAAAGAAAAAATCGTACTTTAAAAAAAATGATGAATTCAATATTGTTAAGTTTTGGACTTCCACAGAACATGTGGGGGAAGCTGTGTTGTCAGCAAATTACCTTTTAAATAAGGTTCTCCGTAAAAAGTTAGACAAAAGTCCATATAAATTATGGCATGAAAGACCATCATCCTACAAATACTTGCGAGTGTAGGGGTGTCTGGCAAAGGTAGCAATACCTACGCCAAAGAAAATAAAGATTGGACCAATAACTGTTGATTGCATATTTATTGGATATGCACACAACAGTAGTGCTTATCGTTTTCTTGTACATGAATCCAAAATTGAGGAGATTCATAAGAACACAATACTTGAATCTAGAAATGCTTCATTTTTTGAGCATATATTTCCACGTAAGTCTGAAGTGGATTCCAGTTCCACTAAAAGAAATTTAGAAATAATGGGAAAAGATCAAGATGGATATGCTGAGGTAGAACCTCGAAAAAGCAAAAGAGGCAAGATAGAAAAATCATTCAGCCAAGATTTTTTAACTTATATGGTTGAAAGTGAACCACAAACTTTTTCAAATGCAGTAAATTCTTCTGAAGGACCTTTGAAAAGAGGCAATCCAAAGTGAAATTGGTTCTATTTTGCAGAATCACACATGGGAGCTAGTGGATCTTTCTCCTGGAAGTAAACCATTGGGCTACATGTGGATTTTCAAAAGGAAATGAAACCTGATGAAACAATTGATAAGTAGGCTAGACTTGTGATTAAAGGTTATAAGCAAAAAGAAGGCCTTGTATTCTCCAGTGACGAGGATAACATCCATCAGGGTGATTATGGCAATCGCAACTTTACTAAATCTTGAAATACATCCAATGGATGCAAAAACAGCTTTTCTAAATGGAGATTAGAAGAAGAGATTTATATGGAGCAACCTGAAGGATTCTCTGCTCCCAGGCAAAAGAATAAGCAAATTGGTTAAGTCTTTGTATGGCTTAAAAAAAGCTCCAAAACAATGACATGAAAAATTTGATAATGTCATGATTCAAAATAGATTTAAAATTAACGAATGTGATAAATGTGTTTAGGTTAAAGACACGGAAAAGGGTTATGTAATCCCATGTCTTTACGTAGATGACATGCTTATTGTTGAAAGCAATGATAAAATTATTAAATCCACAAAAGATATGTTAAATTCTAAATTTGACATGAAAGATATAGGTATAGCTAATGTGATTCTTGGAATTAAAATTCATAGAACATCACAAGAAATTGTTCTGAGTCAGACACATTATGTGGAGAAAATCCTTGAAAATTTTAATAAGGATGATTCGACTCAGGTTAGGACCCCGATAGATACAAGTCAATATCTGTCGAAAAATATAGGAAAAAGTGTTTCTTAAGTCGAATATTCAAGGGTGATAGGGAGTCTGATGTAGCTAATGAATTGTACTAGACCGGACATCGCCTTTGCAGTGAGTAAATTGAGTAGATATACAAGTAATCCAGGAGATGAACACTGGAAAGGAATTGTGAGATTACTCAGATACTTGAGATATACTTGTAAATATGGTCTGCACTATTGTAAATATCTAGCTGTAATTGAAGGTTATAGTGATGCCAATTGGATATTGGATACGAAAGATTCTGAATCCACTAGTGGATATTTATTCAATTTGGGAGGTGCAGCCATATCTTAGAAATCTTATAAGCAAACTGTTATTGCAAGATCCACAATGGAGTCCGAATTTATAGCATTGAACAAAAGTGGAGAAGAGGCAGAATGGCTACGCCATTTCTTAGAAGATATTCCAAAATGGTCAAAGCCAGTGCCAACCATTTGTATACATTGTGATAGTCAATCGGCTATAGGCAGGGCACAAAGTAATATGTATAATGGTAAGTCTAGACATATCCGTCGAAAACATAATACCATTAGACAACTACTCTTGAGTGGTACTATATCTATCGATTATGTGAAGTCAAAAGATAATCTTGCAGATCCGTGAGCCAAAGGGTTAAACAAAGAGTTGGTTGCTAAATCCTTGAGAGGAATAAGACTTAAGCCTCTAGAAATGAGTTGATATAATGGAAACCCTACCTTATTGACTGGAGATCCCAAGATCTTGGTTCAAAGGGACACCCTAATTGTAAAAAGACTCTTATGATCACTGTGGGATACTATCCCATGTCCATTCCTTAAACAGTGATACTCGTAGTGAGTAGGATAAGAATTTAGCTTTTAATGATTCTTGTATGAGAAGGATTTACGGGCTACTTGTATTTAAGAATTATCTATGTGAGAGAGAAGTGGGGCTGCTTTGAAGAGAATTGTGTGAGGCTCAATTCTTAGACCCTCTCACAGAATCAGGCTATGTCCACGACCAATAACGGACATAATAATGAGAACTGGAATATGTTACGGAGAATCTTGTGTGAGGTTTATTTATCGTTTACACAAAAGGCAGAACAGTTCAAGGACAACGCGTCTACTGATCGGCTAGTAAAGTTAATGTGCTTTCACAAGGGGAGGTTTAAAGGGTAACACCTACCTATCCTATGCAAGTTGTTGGACCATAGCATTATTTTTCAATTTAATTTAAGTGGGGATTGTTGGAATTAATTGAATGAAAATTTTGAAACGGAACATTAAACATTGTAACTTGTTAATCTTGCAAATAAATTAATAACTTAGTTTTAAATTTAATGTTGCAAGATATTAACTCCATTTCTTTAAATGTTGAGAGTCAAACGTTTTTGGTTGGATCATTCATTCTTTAGGCCTTATAAATAGAGGTTTTGGATGAGTTTAAGAACATACTAAACCAAATACAATATTTCCAAAGTCTTATTCCCTCATTTTTTTTTAAATGTTTTGGTCCAGGCATAGTTCCAGTTCGTCGGATTTGTTTCGATTTTTCCGTTGTATCTTGGGAAACATATGCTCATACGGGGCGAATATGTTTTAAGGACACTGTGTTTTCACAGGCCTCGACATTATATTAAATAGCCGTCTTATTTTTTATTTTCCCGATAAAGTTCCTTACACTAAAAAACACACACACACACACACATGAAATCTCAAGTTTGAACCACACTTGACTTTGCCCCGAGTAAATTCCATGATTCAGCTTAATCAATTTCTTGGCCTTAAAACAACTTGCAATGGATGAAGCTTCTGAGTCATCAACCCAATCATATCAACATTTTCTTCTTCTCCATCCTTAAGCCTCCATTCAAAGTCCTGAATTAATCGACCTATTGCCAAGCAAGACACCAGCATTGCCATTAAGGCTCCGGGGCACACCATTTTCCCAGCTCCAAAAGCCATCGTTTTGTGTAAATCCGTCATTTCGTATTTTTCGTCAAGAAATCTCTCGGGGTTCCAGCATTCAGGATTTCCCCATACTTTCTTGTCCATGTTACATCCATAGATATTTATAGCAATCTGCATGAAAAATTAAACCCCGGTTAGCAATCCTTCTAGACCGAAAGTGGATATCAAAAGGCTGCGAAATAACAGAATCCAGACATATAGTTACCTCAGTTCCTGCTCGAATATGATATCCTCCTATTTGAGTATCTTCGTGAACGTATCTCAGAGGAACTATAGGAGCTGGGCTATACTTTCTCACAGTCTCATGAAAAACTGCAGATAAGAACGGAACTTCGCCTAACTTTTTCTCCATGATTTTATCATTTCCACAAGCACTTTGAATTTCCCGATACAGACGATCCTATTTGCGTGTAATAATAACTAAAATAAATCATGATAGTTCCAATAAACTTGTTACTAAACTATTTGAAGGGGGGAAAAAGGGCATTCACCTGTCGTTCTGGATCTTTAGCAAGTTCAAACATGGCCCACTCAGTTGCAACCAAAACAGTATCAGATGATGCTAATATGGCCTCCCATAATAGCGTGAGCCTCTGTTTTTCGGATAACGTTTTTTCTTCAGATAACAAATAGTCGAGGTAACAGTTCACTTTCTGAGAAGAATAACCGAGCGATTACAATAAAATCAGTCCAATAAATGATAAACCTGAATTGAAATGCCGCGAATGTACCTCCCCACGGGAAATTCGTTTTTTCTGTTTGTTGATGAGCACTGTCATCACGGCTTGCCTACGAGAATAAATTCGCTGGACATTATTCTCGAAAGACTTGTTTGGTATCCATTTTAGATATGGGAAGAAATCCCTCCAGTCTACCTCGAGGACGCCTTTCATAGGGTCGACTACTAAAATCTCGAAGATATTTTGCTTAGACAATGTTGTTCCAAGTTCCTCGACATATATAGATTCCACGTCATGTCCAAAAACCTGTAAACAGAAACAAACTTTCACTAGTTTACAACTCTTATGAACCAAAACTTTTTTCATCTATATCAGTATCTTATTTATAGCTAAAAAATTCTCTTTTCATACAAAAGATCTCTGAACAATCACATAATCCAGTAGAGTTCGACTGGCTTACTTGTTTCGATGTCAGTCCAAAAAGTTCCGAGCGGAATATTTTTCTGAAATTCACAGCTGCCAGAGGATTCTCTTTCAGACAAGCTCGCAATTGTTTCAACATGTTTTCTATCATGATATCCCTGTTGATTTGATGTCGTTTCTAACGATAATAAACAAAACTGTGAGACCCCAATAATTTGGCGAAAAAAATAAGATCATAAGGCGTGTCTCTGAACGTAATGCTCATAAATATACCTGAGCATTAGGTCCCAACATACTATTGAGAATATGCCTCTTGCTCGTCTTATGATATTCACCATAATCACTGGTTGCAATCATGTTTTTATCACAAGAAATGATCTTTATTGCGTTTGAAATCTTTCCTGTTGCGGGGAAAAAAAAAGAATCACATTACAAGTCGGGGGGACGACGAACCATTCGTACGTACAAATTCTTATAAACGGAAAAAAGAACGAATTTTGCCTCGGCTCACCTCCTTGGCAACATCCATAGAGCTGAGGACAACAAGTGAGTTGGAGCCAGTTCGAATAGAGTATATCGGGCCATATCTCTAGGCCCACCTGATAAAAGTCTTGTAAGGTTTCTTGTTTCTCAGTTGCAGTAAATTCCCTATCACCGGTAAGCCCGGTATTGCTGCATTCAATCCATCATATTTTTTCTTGTTTGGTGATGAACATATACATTGAACACATAAAAAAAAAAAAAAAAAACCATCCTTTGCATTAGGTTTCAAAGTCACTTAATTATAGCGTGCTTGGATACAAATATATCTGTTCGTACGAGTTTTTTATTAACCATTAATTCAATTCAATTCAAATAACTGCAAGATTGTGTTTTTTTTCAGTTGATCTCTCAACTTGATCACTTAACAACAAAACTAAAGAAAGTTACCAGGTGGAGAAGTGAGGCCCGAAGATGTCTTCGATTTCCGGCCATTCTTCAGATATCCATTGATGAGCCACAGAGTAAACAGCCCAATTGCAACAACAGTTCCCAGTGAAATTTGTTCAACACTTAGGATTGCATTTGCATCCATTTTTGTCGGTCACACAGTAATTGGAAGCCCAAGAATGATTAAATCCGTCCTTTTAACGTTGTTTATGGTCTATTGAAAGTGTATTATTATATTATAGAAAAGATGCTACGTTTCCGTTACGGAACCATCCCGTCGGAGTTTATAACGGTTAAATCAACTATCCCTGACGGCGGTTACATGATAATCTAACTGTTATAAATCTTGACGGAATTGTTATGTAACGAGACCGTAAGCATTTCTCATTATTATATTATATATATATGCAAAAGATTCTCCTTGCGGATAAGAACATGGTAAATAAAATATGGTAATTATGTTTAGACCAGCTTTTTATTTTAGTTGTCCTCATCTCCCTTGCATGCATGCTTATTTGGTTTTTGAATTGTTTTTTGAACAATGAGCTGTTAGATACAGACGTTTGCACAACTTGACAATCAATATTTGAAATGAAAAAAAAAAAAAAAAAATAAAATGTTGCAAAGTATATTTTATGTGAAACAACTTGAACTTTTAGATATGGATTTCTCTTCTTCACGAACATGTGCATTTTTTTCTCTTGGATGGTTGGTCGTGAACCAAAAGTACTCGCCATAGATCTTGATAGACTCGTGTCTAAACCGCGACCTTATTTGTCGAGACTTACCAATAAGTCTCGGCAAAAATGACTAGGGTTGACTGGCCGCTATTTATAATTTTTTATGTCACATAAGTATACGACGTAGCTATAAGTAGTGACGAATAAAATCATATTACACAATGATTGTAGGTTACTTAATTAAATATTAAATTAATGGCGATTTTGTCTAAACAAATGAATTTGGATGAAGACTATAAACTAAGAAAATAAACCATAAAATAATTTATTTAAAATAAACTGAGGTGTTGATGGCGCAGACGCTCAAATCGGAGAGAACAGCTTCCACTACAAAATAAATGTTATATTCCAACGGAAAATCTTATGGTAATATATTCCAATGGAAATTCCAACGGACATTTCAATGGAATAGCTTCCGTTGGAATAGTTCCAACAGAAATTCATCCAACAGAATATGTGTTTTTCATTGGAATTTTAGATGGAATTTGATGATTCCAACGGCTATAATTCCAACGGCTTTTTACCGTAGGAATTCCCGTTGGAATATGCAAATTCCGTTGGAATTTTTTTTTCCACCCCTGTTGGAAAATCCACTGTTGGAATCGTCAAAATCCAACGGAATTTCCAATGGAAACCCATTTCAAAGGAATATTTTCGTTGGAATTTCTGTTGGAATCCTTTGAAAAAATTCCAACAGAAATAATAGTATTGAAATATCCGTTGGAATTACCGTTGGAATAATTCTTTGAAATATATTTCCGTTGGAATTTCATATTTTTCTTGTAGGGTTCATCCATGGCAGAAATGACGAGTACCTCGCGTGTGAGACGAGTAGGAAGATTGTTAAAATGAGTCCACATTGCCATGCACACGTGGAAATTCAACATGCAAGACATATTGGTCATGAGAAGCATACAAATGAGGACAAAAGATTTCCTACTTTATGTAAAACTTTATCTCTAGATCCAAGAGCAAAGAATGCTGCCACTTGTCATCATCTAAGCAAAGCAAGGAAGGAGAATATGCTTTACCCTAGAATAGCACATATATAAATACAAGTCTTATGTTTGTTCTCACTGTAGCCGACATTTATTCAAAATATTGTGGATCTGAACTGTGAGTTTGATTCTTGAGAAATGAATACAAAGTTCAATGGATTGATGTGTGTCTTTATGATTTTACCTGCATTTTCTATCATGGTATCAGAGCAGGTATTTACCTGACTCTGATATCCCCCTCTTCCTTCTTTAATATTCTTTCTCAAAAAAAAAAAAATGGCAGAGGAAAGCTCCATCAACTCAGGGCTCGGTCATAACACCACAGTGAAAGCCCAACCTCAGATTCTATATCCAGTGAACCAACTCATCTCTGTGAAGTTGGAGGAGTCAAACTACCTCATTTGGAAGCAACAAGCTCTCACAACTATTAAAGGATATGGCTTGGAATCCTTCATAGACAAAAATGAAAAACCCCCAGAGAAGTTCATCACAACTGAGGAAGGAAGTGTTGAGGTAAATCCTGATTTCTCTACTTGGCAGAGGCAAGATCAGATTCTTGCTTCTTGGATGTTATCTTCTCTCAGTGAAAGTATCCTTATTTTAACTGTTGGTTTGGGATCATCAAAAGAAATCTGGTCAGCTCTTGAAAATAATTTTGCAACTCAATCTCAAGCCAAGATAATGCAATACAAGATCTTACTGCAAACTTTAAAAAAGACTGGTATTGCTATGAAGGATTATCTCAACAAGATGAAAAGCTATTGTGATGTTTTAGCTTCTGCTGGGCATGTTATTATAGAAAAGGATCAAGTCCTTCATGTTTTGAGTGGTTTGCCAAGTGAGTATGATGCTGTTGTGGTTAGTGTTACCTCTAGAGTTGAACCTTGCACAATGGCAGAGCTGCATGCTTTGCTTTTAAGCTATGAAGCTAGAATGGAATCCAACAGCACAACAGGAGCTACCTTGAATTCAGAAGGATCACAACCTTCCATTAATTCTGCCACTCAAAGTCACCAGAACAGGAACTTCAACACTGGTTTTCAGAACAATTTCCAAGGAAATAGAGGAGGTTTTAGGGGTTTT
Source organism: Striga hermonthica (assembly GCA_902706635.1). Lineage (NCBI taxonomy): Eukaryota > Viridiplantae > Streptophyta > Magnoliopsida > Lamiales > Orobanchaceae > Striga > Striga hermonthica. Next base: position 6,564,635 of record CACSLK010019251.1, on the reverse strand, counting down.
CAAGGCCCTAGAGGAGGAAGATTTGGTAGATATGGCAGAGGAAGGGGAGGTAGATACAACAACTCCAAACCTATATGTCAAATTTGTCAAATTCCTGGGCATACTGCAGACAGATGTTGGCATAGGAATCAGAACACAAACCAAAACAATCAAAACCTTGGACAGCAAACTCATCTCAGAAATCCTGCAATTAACTTAGCTCAAGTTGGCCCTCAGTATGCTTCTCCTTATTCTATAAACTCAGATAATGGATCAGAGGCTAGTTGGTTTCCAGATTCAGGAGCTACTGCTCATGTTACAAATGACTTCAGTAATCTGAACATGGCTTCTGACTATGTTGGCAGTAGCAGACTTCAAATGGGAAATGGAGTTGTGGTTCCCATCACTCACATTGGTAATGCTATTTTGAAATCTTCTTGTGACTCTAAGGCTTTTCTTTTGAAAAATTTATTGCATGTGCCAACCATAACTAGAAATCTTTTGAGTGTATCACAATTTGCATCTGATAATGGTGTATTCTTTGAGTTTCATCCAACCTTTTGTCTTGTAAAGGATCAAATTACCAAGACAACACTCCTCAAAGGAACCCTTG
>CACSLK010019251.1:6538526-6549869 GCA_902706635.1 Striga hermonthica | reverse complement strand
ACGCTTTCTTATATACAATATTCATGGTTTGATTCCTTGATACGCCGTCTTCGCCACAAATTAAGATTTTCAAATCATTTTGATTAGTGACATGAGAGACAACAACATACAACAGACCATTGCTAAACATAATTATAATTATAATTATTATATTAACAAAAAGAAGCGAAATATGAAAAATATAATTGGGCTTGTAAAAAAATCAATTAATATTAGTAGGCTAATTATTTTTTTCACAGATTGGCCCTATGATTAACATGGCTAGAATCGGCCCATCATTTATTTAGTCATAAGTGGATTTAGTTTAGAAACGGGCCAAATGCTGAAGTATCGGCGATAGACTAAAAAAATATGCGGCGATAGACTAAAAAGAATTGTTAGCCGTCGCACTTTTCCAACAGATCTTGAAAATTAAAATGAGGCTTTTTCACATTTATTCGTTTTACTCTCCACATGAGGTGAAGTTTAAGAAATCCATGTTTTATTTACAAAAGTATGTAGTCTTAAAAATATTTTTGTTATTCGGAAATGTAAGTTTTGTGGATAATATCAACAATTTTTTATTTATATCCGTCCATTTTCAATCTTATTCTCATTTCTTATTTTTAATTGTTAACATCTCAATAACCAAACAGAATAGATTTGTTATTTGTTAAGATTCTTTTAATATCTTAGAAAAAGGAATAAAATCGTAATTTATAGAAAACAATAATTCTATAATCATGTACAAATTATTTAACGCGATTACAACATGGAATAGTAACCAAAATTAATCACATTGGTTACAAAAAAAAATCGGATTGGAATCTCATATTTTTCAAAGCAAAATCTCACACGATTTTATCTGAATTTTTAATTATGTTACCAAAAATAAGGATCTCAAAATATCCGAACAAAATATTTGAAAATGGTGAAGTCGAATTTTATGAAATATGACATACAAATCAAATACAAAAAATAGGGAAGTTGTTGGCTTTATGCGCTTGAGAAATAAATATTGCAACATTAAAAATTTAAATTGGATTTCCATAAGTAGTAAGTCAAATGAGTTGACTAAGATTTTTTGTGAAGTTTCCACAATTGATTTATTTACCTCTCTCTTTCAATATATATAGATAGATTACCCGATTTGCATAACAAAGCTAGTAATAAAATAAGTTAAAGTCCCAATAATAGTGTTTCGACTTGGAGTAAAACATAGACACTGGTTCATGTGAATCATGTAACTGGATTTAGATATGTGGGCCGAATCGATCCAGAATCGGTTCGAAACCGACTCGGTTAGAACCTTTCGCCACGAACTTTGAATCAACATGTGGTTTTACCCGGGTTGGTTTCGAATAGGAACCGTTGATGGCCTGTGTTATTGTTATTATTATTTTTAAAATTTCAAACTAAAAAAAAAAAATCTGATTCCGTGTCGGGTCGTGTTGGGCCCGAAACGGGAACATACATTGATTAAATCTGGAGTGTTTGATCTTCTTGACCGTTGAAGATCAAACGTTCCATTTTTACTTAAACTGATCCGTTTCAAGGCAGAACCGGTTTGAACCAACGGTGTCAATTTTTTCCAACCGACTATTATATCACTCTTACCGTTGATAAACTAATAGTTAGATTTAATTTGAACTGTCGGTTTAATAATAAAAAAAATGATTTTTTTTTTGGTATAAAAATTGGATTTAGACGTGGCCACGGTTTGGCCCGAAATAATGTATCGGCCTGGAATCGGCTCAGAACTGACTCGGTTAGAACCTTTGGCCACATACTTTGAATTAACCCGTGGATTTACCCGAGACAGTTTATGTTCATACAAAATTAAATTTTGTGAACCGCACATGTTCCAATTTTGGTTCCAATTTGTTATTATTATTTTTAAAATTTCAAACTAANNNNAAAAAAAAAAAAAAAAAATCTATTTCGGGTCGGGCCGTGTCAGGCACGAAATTGGAACCGAAATTGATTAAATCTGGAGCGTTGAATCTTCTTGACTGTTGAAGATCCAACGTTTCTTTTGTTTCTTAAACTGATACAGTTCAAGGCCAGACCGGTTCGGACCCTGGTCGAGTCTGAATGACTCGATCTAAGAGTAGGCGTTGTCTGTATCGCTGAGGCACTACTTCTTTGGTTTCGACCACCTGGCACATTTCCTACCTTTGTTCGACCGCTTTTCTCCATGACCGCCCTATTGTGATTTTGAATTTCGAATTTTGCCACTTGTCCGCCCTTTTGGGATGCATCTTTCCGCCTGTCAGAGGTCATGATGACCTCGTGACCTGTGTTGCCTCGAATCTCGTCCCTGTTTCCGCGTATCTCCTTTCCCTGCCGTTGGATTTTCTACTTTAATCATACGGCTCAAAACTACGCGCCTGTTCATTTGTCCCTTGATCGCAGCCTTTCACTCCTTATGATCCTACAGTTGGCAATTTTTCCTTGATCGCAGCCTTTCACTCCTTATGATCCTACAGTTGGCAATTTTTCCTGTTCATTTTTCTTCCTTATAAATACCCACACTTAGGGAAATTTTTCCTTTTCTTCACTTTCGCACTCCATCGCATTAGAACTTTCTGCAACTGTCGAGCATTCTGCAACCTTGGATCCTCCATCCTATCTGCAAGCTCTCCGTCGTTCGCCATGAGTAAGTCTTTCCAACTTTTCCATTTTTGTTGGTTAATTTTTTATTTTCGGACTCTTCCCCTTTTCCTCGAACTTCTTCTTAATTTTGGCCATGCCCTTTGCTCGCCCTTCCCGCTGTGTTCTCCTCCGTTCTTCATCTTCTTCTTCTTCCTTCTTCGCTTACTTTGTTCTTCGCTTTTGTTCTCTTCTTTGATTAATTATAATTTTTCGTCCTTTTTTCTCAGATTCTGCTACTTCAAGCGAGAACGATCGATACAGCGGGAAGGACATGACTCCCCCTTCTTCTTCTGCAACCCCCAGCCTATCGAGCGATTCTGTACAAGAAATTCTTCAGCCTGAGCCCATTTCCATCCTCCCCCTGCAACGATCATAAGCAGCCCCTCGGGCACTGCCGTTTCTCCTTCCACCTATTTGTTCGACCAACCTGATGAGGAAGTTACCAGCCATCCCTCCTCTCCACTCGCGGGCTCGTCTCGTCGACTGCTCGGTCAAGACGACGAGGTCGAAGATAAAGATGATCCTCAGGATAACATCCCGCTTTCTGCCCGTGACCATAAGGACTTCATTCCCTTGTCTTCCCGCGTGTCAGCCTCCTCGACCATTTTTCCTTTTGGCTCGAAATCCAAGCGGTCCAAACCGTCTAGGTCATCTTCGAGCACTACCCGTCTCGACTTTGATTTGATTGGTCATCCCGGGTCTTCTTGGACTCCTGGCGATGATGATACATACGGCAGTCCTCCTGATGGCTATTACACCTTCTTCCGAGCCCACTTCGACCTAGGTTTTTGTTTTCCTATCTGCCAAGCGTTGATCGACCTATGCGGTTTGTATGGCCTGCCCCTCAACCAAATCACCCCCAATGCCTTCAGGACATTGGCGTATTTTATCATTTTGTCGATGGTCCGTATGGGTAGAGTAGATTTAGATTTTTTTGTTTACTGCTATTTTGCTTCGAAAGAATCGGACAGCCTCTATATAAAAAGTCGGAATAAAGCTTGTTTCAGCACTAATCGACCATCCAATGTTCCGAGATGGAAAGATCAGTTCGTGTATATAAGTCCCCTACAGCCTTACCCTTGGGCGCCCACCCCTTGGCTCACAGAGGTGCCCATTAAACCTGCTCGTCCTTCTTCTAACCCCATCTTCGACCGCCGTATACAAGTGTGGAACTCGAATCTCGTCGCTTCAGCCCCTTTGCTCGAAGATAATAACCTCCTCCATTATTGTGGCATCCTTACCCACAAAAAACTTTCGCCTCCTCTTGTCGAGACTATTCTCCAAATTCGGGTTGACCCCACTCTTGTTGAGGCTAATCTGAAAGCTCGAGCAGGTGCTCGAGCTTAATATTGTTGTCTATCTTGTATTTATTTTCTTATATCATCGACTAAGCTCCCTTCGATTTGCAACTTATTAGTACAGAGGGATTTTTGCACAAACCCGACCTCAAAAAATCCGGCGACAGAAGGTCTACCGGTAAGGACACCTCAGCCACCGTTGAGAAGGTTAAGGGTCCGCCCTCGACCAGGGATACTGCCTCTCGACCGGAGAAATCCAGCGCTGGCGCTTCCTCTCACTCGAGCAAACAACGGGCTCTTCCTTCTCCGCCCAGGCAAGTCGAGCGCCAGATCGAGCGTCACCCTAGTCATTCGACCAGAGAGAGCGACGCATCCAAGAAGCGCCCTCACTCCGAGGTGACTGATCCACAATCCACCAACCCTCCGCCTTCCCCCAAGCGACCACAGCTTGAGGTGCCTTCTACAGGAAATCCCCTTTCCCAACACGCTCCTTCTCTCTCCTTGGTGTCGGCGGGACCTCGAGAGGCTGTGTCTCGGCTGATGAGCTTCTTATGACGATACGTAGCGATGGGGGGTAAATCATCGGAATCAAGCCGAATATGGCATTCGTGCAGTGACACATGTATATTTCTCTTCTAGCATTGTTCTTGACTATCCTGTTTTGCATCTCTCTCTCATTCTTCTTCTTGCTACAGACTCTCGTCTCCATCGTGCCTCTCCTCGAGGAGACGATGAATGGCACTGGTCGCCCAATTCTTGTACTCGATGGGCGACAACAGGCGCCTCGAGGAAGAGAATAGGAGGTTAAAGGCTGAGAATGAGGACTTGATCAAGACGCGCCATGCGCTCGCCGAGCAGCTAAAGAAAGACGAGCAGCGATACAAGGACGCACTGAAGGGCAAGGACAAGGCCCTCGAGGTGAAGCGAGCTGGTCGGAAGAAGGAAGTGGAGGCTGCTGCCGTCACTGCGATGGAGCAGTCCCGTCGGGCCTTGTGGAGGACCCAACTTGGTCAGGCTTTCCTCCAGGCCTATCGGGAGCAGCTGATCCAAGATTACCTGTGCTCGATTGCGTTCCTCAAAGAGGCTGCTGAGATGGGGATGGACTTCTATACCTACAGTATGGAAGAGGTCGAGCGCCAACTAAAAGAAATGGGGTTCACGGGCGAGCTCGACCAGGATTAGACATGGGAGGCGATTCCCTCTGCCCCCTCTAACTTCACCGGCGATCCCAGCTTACCCGCTGAGCATCCCTGGTGGACGGAGTCCTTAGAGAGGACTTTGGCGAGGGATACCTCCTTGAAGAGCTCCTTTGATGTGCCCAAGCCTAGTGAGGCGCCCTTGGTTCGCCTTTCTGTGGCCATTCTTCCTCCTCAGCCTTTGACCACTAATGCTCCCTCGTCCACCTCTGGTCCATCTTTCCTGGCCATCGTCCAGTCTGCTGCTGCCTCTTTCTTTTCGACCATAGCCACCCAATCGACCACTGCTACTGCTTCGGCTACAATTACAGCTGCGCAATCGTCTGCCGTGAGCCAGTTGGGCTTCGCCGCGTTTGCTTCGTCCGTTGCCGGCACACAGTCGACTGTTTTTGCCGTGTCCTCGACCACGGCCACTCAGTTGGCTTCAACGGTGTTGTCAACATCTTCTGCCGCGTCTACCTCAACTGTTGCTGCGCAATCGACTACTGTTTCTCAATCCACTGCTGCCCCCGCAAAGTAGTTAGGCGTTGATGATGTATTTGCACATTTCACTTTGGTGCATCTTGTAATCTTGTACCTTTGATTTCATGAAATGAGAACCTGATTTTGTTTTCCTCGTGCTGTGTGATGCTTTACTTTACGTTTTTCTTTATGTTTTGTCCTTAATGGTTGTAAGTAGAGTAATTCCTATGATATGTGAATCTTCATTTCCTCCTGACTTTCATAACTATGATACACTTGAGTAAACTCGAATTATGTATGTCCGATGTAGTCGATGTTGCTCTTGAGGCATATGTAATCCAGCGAGACTGTGTGATTTATCGTGGCATATTTCATTTCTACGTAAGACATGCATAATGCCGCATGGGACCGAGTAGACATGATCGACCAGCTTCTGAGGGTCTCCGACCAGTTCCATTGTCTTCATGTCTTCTAGGGATGTTCCGAAAACATGGTGGTCGTCCAGCCCGTAGGCGTGGACTTTTTCGACCACCTGCTCACCTCAGGGAGTGTTCGAAACAAGCGACCTTCGCCCATCCCTTGAACGGGATATTCCACAAACGAAGGGCTTTGGTCTTGACACTTGCTCACCCCAAGGTATGTACCAAAAACATGGTGGTCGTCCAGCCCGGAGGCGTCGACTTTTTCGACCACCTACCTACCCCAGGGAGTGTTCGAAACAAGCGACCTTCGCCCACCCCTTGAACGGGGTGTTCCACAAACGAAGGGCTTTGGTCTTGACACTTGCCCACCCCCAAGGGATGTACCAAAAACATGATGGTCGTCCAGCCCGGAGGCGTGGACTTTTTCGACCACCTGCCCACCCCAGGGAGTGTTCGAAACAAGCGACCTTCGCCCACCTCTTGAACGGGATGTTCCACAAACGAAGGGCTTTGGTCTTGACACTTGCCCACCCCAAGGGATGTACCAAAAACATGGTGGTCGTCCAGCCCGGAGGCGTGGACTTTTTCGACCACCTGCCCACCCTAGGGAGTGTTCGAAACAAGCGACCTTCGCCCACCCCCTTGAACTGGATGTTCCACAAACGAAGGGTTTGGTCTTGACACTTGCCCACCCCAAGGGATGTACCAAAAACATGGTGGTCGTCCAGCCCAGAGGCGTGGACTTTTTTGACCACCTGCCCACCCCAGGGAGTGTTCGAAACAAGCGACCTTCGCCCACCCCTTGAACGGGATGTTCCACAAACGAAGGGCTTTGGTTTATTCCCTCGAGCAAGACACGCTCCAAATATTGTCCATCATCCATGCACACCATAATAAGAATAAACCCAAATTTTCCGTAAGTCATTTAGCACAAATCATGCGTAATGAAAGTATACTAGAAATCCACAAATCATTCAACTTTTCCCAGATAATTAATATCCACACCATAAGCCATAGACGGGATCTAACGAAAGCGTATATTATTGTAAGATGAATTCGTTTGAACAAGTGTTTGGTTATTTCAATAATTCCGAAGAAAGTTTCGACTTGTAAATACATTTGCTTCGATCATTGTGCTCAAGCATAAAAAAGAAAAATTTCAAACATAATATTTCTTGAGGTTGGCAACATTCCATGACCTGGTCAATGATCTTCCTTCTGCATCTTTCAAGGAGTAGGCTCCTCCAGCGTGAACCTTCTCGACCAGGTATGGTCCTTCCCAGTTAGGCTCCAGTTTGCCCACATGTTTCAGTACATCCACTCTCTTCCAGACCAAATCGCCCACTTGGAATCTGCGGATCTTCACTTTCCTGTCATGGGCTGCTCTCATCCGCTGTTTGAACGCCTCAACTCTGCTCGAAGCTTGTTCTCTGAGTTCCTCGATCGTATCTAAGGCCGTCAGCATGAGCTCCTCATTTTGTTCCTGATTGTATATGCTCGATCGCTGGGATTGCAACTCCAGCTCGACTGGCAATAGTGCCTCCATTCCATATACCATGCTGAAAGGCGTCTCACCTGTGGTCAACCTAGGAGTGGTTCTGTACGCCCAGAGCACAGATGTTAGCTCGTCGACCCACGCCCCCGAGGCTTTCTCCAGTCTTGTTTTCAGCCCGTTTAGGATGATCCTGTTGGTCACCTCCACCTGTCTGTTGGCTTGCGGGTGGGCGACAGAAGCAAAATGCTGCTCGATCCCCATCTCCTCGCACCACGCCCTAACTCGTTTGCCGTTGAATTGGGTTCCATTATCAGATATCAGGACTTTGGGGACCCCAAATCGGCAGCAAATGTTGTTGTATAAGAATTAGATTACCTTTTCCTCAGTGATCTTGGCTAATGGCTCAGCCTCCACCCACTTCGTGAAGTAATCGACCGCAACGACCAGAAATTTCCGTTGTCCCGTTGCCTGCGGCATTGGCCCTACCAGGTCGATCCCCCACTGCGCGAATGGGATTGGTGCACTCATTGTGGTCATTGTTTCCGTCGGCTGGTGGATGAGTGGGCCGTGTTTCTGGCATTGTAAGTATTTCTTCACCATCTCCTTAGCGTCCGCCCTCATAGTCGGCCAAAATATCCTGCTCTTAACATTTTAGCGACCAGAGCACCCGCTTTGCTGTGGTCACCACAACACCCCTCGTGCACCTCTCTCAGGACATATCGACCTTCTTCCTTAGTTACGCATCTCAGTGAGGGCCCGCATATGATCGTTTGTAAGGATTCCCCCATGCTCGAAAAATCTCCGACATACCTTTATCGTCCCTTCTCGTAACTCTTTCAATATCGAGGACCTCCAATCTTTTATTTCTTCAATCTCCGCTACCTCAGTTTCGATCGTGCTTCTCTCCATGTGGAGTAATGTTACGCTTCGGCTTTTGCAGTCTACCAAATTCTAAGCAATTTTTGATAATAAGTCGGCTCGACCATTTTCTCCTCGTGGAATCTGCACCAATTCAAAGGTTTGAAATCTGTCTTGCAACTTTTTCATCTCATCCACATATCGCTGCAGCCTTTCCTCCTTCACCTCAAATCCCTCCTGGAATTGCCCCACCACCAGCTGGGAATCTGAGTGGACATGTATCCTTCGAGCTCCTCCGGCTAAGGCCAATTGCAACCCCTTGATCACCGCCTCATATTCTGCCTCATTGTTCGACACCCGGAACCCCATCTTGGTGGCAAACTCTAAATAATCTCCTTTGGGCGAAATACGAACGATGCCTAGTCCTGCCCCGTTCCTCGACACTGAGCCGTCCGCGAACAACAGCCACACTCCTTCTTCTTACTCCTCTAATTTTGTTCCCTCTTGGATAAAGTCCGCTAGGACCTGAACTTTGATTGCTCTCCTTGGCTCGTATGTGATGGAATATTCACTAAGCTCAACCGCCCATTTGACCAATCTCCCCGACACCGAGGGTCGATCAAGGGTTTGCTCCATGGGCATATTCGTCCGCATTCTTACCCTGTGATTGAGGAAATGGTCTCAGTTTCCTAACTGTCACAACCACCGCCAATGCGCACTTCTCAATCTCCGAGTATCTCTGTTCCGCCCCTTGCATAATTCGACTAACGTAATATATAGAAAATTAGGCAACTCCTTCTTCGCGCAATAGCACAGAACTCACAGCCATCTTACCAATAGATATATACAGCACCAAATCCTCCCCTTGCACGGGTTTTGCTAACAGGGGTAGGTTAGCAAGCATCCCCTGCAGCTCATCGAAAGCCTTCTGTGCTTCGACCGTCCACTGGAATTTTGAACTTTTCTTCAATGTCTTGAATAATGGACCACTTTTCTCTACGACTTTGGAAATAAACCTGCTCAATCCTGCTATTCGACCTGTCAATACTTGTACCTCCTTCACGTTTGTTGGCGGTTTTATCTCGATTACAGCACGGACCTCGTTTGTTGGCGGTTTCATCTCGATTACAGCACGGACCTCGTTTGTTGGCGGTTTCATCTCAATTACAGTACGGACCTTCTCCGGGTTCACCTCTATTCCTCTCCTCGTCACCATATACCCGAGGAATTTTCCGGCCTTTACTCCAAAAGAACACTTAGCAGGATTGAGCTTCATGCCATATCTTCTCAACGTTTGGAAGGTCTCTTTTAGGTCCGTTACGTGGTCTGCTTCCACCTTACTTTTGACGAGCATGTCGTCGACATACACCTCCATGTTCCTACCCAATTGCTCTTTAAAGATCTTGTCGACCAACCTTTGATAAGTTGCCCCCGCGTTCTTCAAGCCAAATGGCATCACCACATAGCAATATGTTCCCTTGCTGGTTATGAAGCTCACCCTCTTTCTGTCCTCTCGAGCTAAAGGGATTTGATGGTAGCCTTGGGATTCATCCATTAAGCTGAGCAGTTCACACCCTGCCGTGGAATCCATCAACTGGTCGATCTTTGGCAGTGGATACAGGTCTTTCGGGCATGCTTTGTTTAAATCTCTAAAATCAATGCACATCCTCCACTTCCCTTCTGATTTTGCCACCATCACTATGTTCGACAGCCATTCTGGGAATTGGATCTCCGTAATGTGGCTTGCTCTCATCAATTTCTCCACCTCCTGCTCGATTATCTTGTCCATCTCTGCCCCGTGGTGTCTCCTCCTTTGCTTTACCGGTCTCACCGAGAGATTGATGTTTAACCTGTGTTCAATCACTCTTGCGTCAATCCCAGTCAGCTCCTCAGCGGTATAGGCAAAAATATCCGCAAACTCCCGTATTAGATCGACCAATCTAGATCTGATCGGCTCCTCCAGTTCCCTCCCGATCCTAAACTTCCGTTCATTACAGCCTTGGACCATCTGAACTTCTTCGACCTCTCCTTCTGGCTGTATGTCCACTTTCCCTTTCCCCTTTTCCTGCCTTTCTCTCTCTTCCTTCGATCTCGACCCGCCTGGTCGATCCAGCCCTTTCTCATCGCCCTTCGACTGCTTCCTCGCCAACTGTTTATTGTTGCTGACTGTCGTCTGGTAGCAGCTTCTCGACATAAGCTGGTTCCCAGCAACCTCGCCCACATTTTCGCCCACCGGATACTTGATCGTCATGTGGTACGTAGACATGACTGCTTGGAACACATTCAACCCGATCCTTCCCAAAATGACATTGTAAGATGACTCTGCACCCACCACTATGAACCTCACCATGCGCACTTTCCTCGTGTTCCCCGATCCCAATGCTACCGTTAGGCTTACTTCGCCCATGGGCATGACCTCGCCACCATTAAAACCATACAGCGTCGTTGCCACCGGCTTCAGCTCCAAATTCAAGTGCTTGTTGATCTGTGCGAAGCAATCATAGAACATGATATCGACCGAGCTACCCGTGTCGATGAACACCCTCTTCACATCAAACCCTACCACCTCCGCTGTGATCACAAGTGCATCATTATGGGGTAGGGAAACCCTATCAGCATCTTCTGCTCGGAAACTAATCACTGGCATTCATCCCGTTATTCCAACCTCCTCTCTCTTACGCTTAAGAGCTCGCGCATGTTCCTTTCGGGCATTGTTCGAATCTCCGTCGGTCGGTCCTCCTGAAATCATATAGATAGTACCTCTCTTTATCGGGGCTTCTCCCCCTTGCCCTTCTCGACCATCATTAGCACGTCTCCTCTTCTCCGCTTCACCCCATCGACCACCTTTTTCTCCTCGAGCATCATCCTCTCCATCATCTTCTCCATCACTCCTCGCCACTGAGTCCTCCTTACATCTTCTCTTCTCCCTTCCGCGTGGTCGATCGCGGATGACGAACTCTTTCAAGTGCCCCGCTCGT
>CACSLK010019251.1:6475786-6497082 GCA_902706635.1 Striga hermonthica | reverse complement strand
CACTAATCGAGGCAAAACCAGAGAGATGAAAAGCCTGACCAAAAAGAAATTACCCATTACATAAACTGAAGACAACAAAGATTCGAACTTTATCCAAAATCAATCAAACAAACCCTCAAATTTATAGAAGTTGCTATCTGGCAGTTATTGCTTCTCTCTGGAGTGTCCACGAGCTCTCATCCACGGCGTCGGGCAACGTGGACGAGCCGAAGAATTCTGCGTTGAAGGTGGTCGTGCCGAGGGTGGAGGTGCGGAGCACGCGAAGCGCTTCAGGTCGAGGTAGTCACCGGCGAAACTGAAGTGGCCGGAGGAGAACTCGCAGAGAGAAGGGTAGAGAGAAGTAGAGCTGGAACAAAAGCTCGTTCGAGCTCGTTCGTATTCGGCAAAAGCTCGTTCGTTTATTAATCGAGCCGAGTTCGAATAGGAATTTAGGCTCGTTTAATAATCGAACGAACACGAGCTCATTCGTGAACGTTCAATTATGTTCGCGAACATTAATTTTATATAATTTTATTTAATTTTTTATATATTTACATAATATTTTTAATAAAAAATCTAAAATATAAAAATATTTTTATTTTATTCTTTTATTTTCGAGTTCGAACGAACAAATTTCGAGTTAATCAAACATATTTTAAAAGTTTATATATGAAATTATTCGAACACCAACGGACTCGAACTTTGACGAACAATTAAACGAACGAACTCGAACACAATTTTTTGCTCGAAAAATAAACGAACGAACACGAATACTGTTCGAACGTAAACGAACACGAACTCGAACAACCCAAGCTCGGTTCGGTTCGGTTTGTTTACAACACTAGAGAGAAGCATAAAATTAAATGGTACATAAAGCTCAATATCTTTGTAGAAAAGGTAATCGAAATGAGGGAAGAGCATGTTTCTTCTTCATTTAGTCAGTGAGTACATGCTTCTGCGTGAAATGAGGGAAGTGACGACCCAGAAGGCGAGGTAACTTATGCGTGAAATGAGGGAAGTGACACACAGAACGTGACCAATTTCATTAAAAATAAATAAACTCAATGGCAAAACTGTAATTAAAGGATAAAAGGAAGGGGCTGTTTAGGGATTGATTGTTTATTAAATAATTTGTTTAAAATGAGTTATTTTGGTTAACCATAGTTAAATTTGAAAAAGTAGTATAGTTAGGTGTTAGTGGAATTTTAAGAATATATTAAAATAATGTTTAAAATAAAATGTTTAAAATTAATTTGATCTAAAAGTAAGAGATAAATGATTGGAAATGATAGGTAGTTAAAAATATGTGAGTGGATGAATAGTGAATTAAAGTTGATGTGATGTGTAAGAATGATTGATTTGTATTATTTAATTATATGAATAATATTAAAGACAGTGGAGTTGAGTTAAAGTTGAGTTAAATTTTGAGTTAAAATAAAAGTGAGTAAGTTAATCCATAAACAATCAAACCCTTAGCCTCTAGGCCTAATCTATTTGCTCGGCAGAGATGTAAAAAGAGGCAAAAGAGAGGGTATTTTGGTAAGAAAAAGACTCGTGTAAAGCCCACAATAGGCCCTTATTTCAAGTAGTTATATGATATAAGTTATAAAAACTAATATAATATAACACATATCATTTTAAAATATATAGTAATATTTTTCTTTTGTAAAAAAGTAAACTAAATTTAATGTAGTTTTCTCATTAATTTTATAATTTAAGAATAATTTTTTAACAAGCACCCGTGTAATACACGAGTGTTGTACTAGTAATGATTTAATGGCAAAAGTGACATGCCTACCTTAATCTTTTTGAGGCTTGATATTAATCCGTTTACAAATATAGGCATTATGTTTTGTATATCTATGTCAAAATAATTAAAATATATATGCATAGGGATGAGTTCTAGTGGAATAGTTCTAAACGAACAAAAATAAAAATAAATTGCAGCAATAAATCTGATAATCCAACAGTGAAAAAGAAGTGAAAAATTATGTACTAGTATATCAGAAGACATTTTCTATTTATTCACATTATGTGGGTCCCGCCACTCACATTCTCTCTCCCACATCACATATCTCTAACCACATTTTATATCTAATTTTACGGAATATGTTGATGTCTTGTATAGTTTGTATAGTGAAAGCATTGTTTTGTTTGAATATTATTTTCGTAAAAGAATAGTGTTTAGCCGATTGTTGTGCAATTTACTTTGTGTATGAATTTATCTTTTGTCCTGTTATTTATATTGAAGATAATATCGTGTGCCATTTTCTCAAGCAAAATATTATATTATTGGTTCATTGTGAAAAATAAATAAGGTTATAACCGAAATAACGCTAGACAAACCTATCGGTATGACTATAGTATAATTTGAGTTCATTTATCTCAACTAATGAACTATACAAGTACGCTTTGTTTGTACTAAATGGAACACAAGAGAAAAGTTTATTTTATATTGACCAAGTATATAAACTAGACATCACGATCCCGCTCGTACTCTTAAGCCATTTGATAATGATGGCATGCGATTGTTAATCATTTTTTAATTCATCAAAGGGTGAGACTTGTCCGTTAAGTCAATAACTCGGTATATTGGAAAATATTATTAACCAGATAGTGTGTTGTGATTATGCTCGTTCACTGTGTATTAATGCGCCAAGTTAATGACGTCCTGGAGATTATCTCAAAAAGTTTGTTATATCAAGCCATGTTGACTAATTTACTTCCAGCATAAGAATGAGGATTGAGTAGTACTAGTCTCGAAATATCAAAAAGCTAATTAATCAAATTATCAGTAATTAAATTAATTAACGAATGTTGTATCTTTGGTACGAGGAGATAAATTTAGAATATTGGATCTCATATAAATTGTATGAAGAGAAAGAAGTGCAATAATAAATATTTATTCAAATTATTTGTTATTAATGGCTCTCGAAATACGGTGGACCACATCACAAGTACTTCTTAACCCTTTAGTAGTCATAATCTTAACCTCCTTATGGTTTCTATAGTGTCCTATAAATAAGTCATATGGAGAACTCATTCTGAAGAAAAAGTTTATAATTTACATGCCCAACCCCATAAATATAGGGCTAGATGCATGAGAAAGTTAGCGAGACAAGTGAGTTCTTACCACACGCGTTTGAAAGATCGTCACCCACACGACGTCCAACCAAGGACAAAGGAATACAACTGAAGGCATGAGGTGACGGGCATCATACAACACCAGCACACCATGTACAAAACTACGCGAGGCCATCGGCCATGTGCGAGCTGCAATGCAACACGCGAGCCACAAGCAATGTACATTACCACCGACGGCACACACGAGTAGCAGTACGTGACCATCGGCGGCACACACGAGCAGCAGCACAAGATAAGGCAAGGAGCGAGTGGCGTGAGCAGCACCCAATGAATGGAGATAAGCACATACGAGGTAGACAAGGACGTTAGAAGAACATCTCAAAACCGTTTGTCTGGGCCCGTAGCCCGCAGCCCGTAGCCCGTAGCCCGTGTAAGTTATCTTAGAGTCGGCTAAACGAAAATTGTAAGATCATGATACTAAATTTTAGATTTTAGTGAGATTTAGGTTTAATTTATTAGGTATTCCACTAGAGAACAATAATAGACTTTTTTTCGTCAAACCCAAAAATTGGTATCATAACCCAAGGTTAATTCGGCTTATTGTTAAATAATTTTTATTAGTCTTACATGAATTATGTGCATACGAGCGCAACACATATTTGGAATATATATATGTATGTGTTTGTGTATATATATATATATATATATACACACACACACACATTAGTTGTAGGTATATATGATCTAACTATTATGGTATGTATGTACGCAATTTATTTATGCACGTTTTTAAAGCATCAGACATATCGAGGATATTTTTGAGTTAATGATTTCTAGTAATAATTTTAAACGCACGGTGGACACTGTAGAGTTTACTACTTTATTGAATCAATCGTGTACCACCCTCCATGGTCAAAGTATTGCAATTATAAAATTTTAATTTATCGATTTTTTACGAACACGATGAACACGGACGAACCCTAGATGACAATCCACCTCAACAAGGCGGCCTGGCCGCCAAAAGCATGGCTCCGTTTAATGCCCGCTTATTTTTCTTTAGTAAACACTAAGTTTTCAGAAATAGTTTGAACTATTAAAAATATTTTTAACTTTAAAAAAATCCTTTCGGGCACTACTAAATTTCCACCTTTTATTTTCTTAACTTAAGTCGCCTCTTAAGTTCTCAGGGAAATAATTTCCCAAATTTCCTTTTTACTTTTCAATAACCCAAGACATAAAAAAAACTTTCATTTATAAAGAGTCTCGAAACACACATTAACACCCATGTCTTAACATTCATAAACTGAAATAACACAGTTTGAAAATGTCTACGGAAGCAAATAAAACAATAACATAAACAAGACCACCATTGTCTCCTCGTAACTGCAACTAGCTACTCAATCTGAAAAGATGAAAATAGTGGGGGTGAACAAACAACTAGCTCACCATGAAAAATACTATGCAATTATTTAGTATAATAATATATAATCTCAGCATGAACATAAGTAATAACCGTCACATCTATCTCCATCCATTCCATCCGTCGGACACATGGGTCGCTCCCCAGTTCACGACAGACAATCGTCTCATTTGTACACACGTTATACTGTTGGATACGTGAGTCAATCAGCCCTACTCAACAACGGGAGAACAACTGAATGCCTTCGTTCAGGCATTGCCTTTCATTAGGCAAATGAAGAACTTAACTAAATGCCTTTCGTTAGGCAAATGGCTCACATACATACACTAAAGATAGAAATGCAATTATAAGGAATAAAGGCATCGTAATTTAGGGACACTAACCTCATTTCACAAATGATAAAAAATGTAGAAGCTTTACGAAGATGCCCGAGAGCTCGACTCCTCGAAATCTACATTTTAAGCAAAAATAATTCTTCTAATTAACTTGCCTCATTTTATAGAAAAATATTGAATTCTTAACTTAATAAATATTTAATTGATCAACGACCTTTTAAAATTAGTGAAATTCAAAACTCGCAACTAAGGGTGAAATAAAGTTCAGAATATAGTTCTCGAGGCTAAAAATAGGTTCAGCTCAAAAAACGATTCAAATGGCTCGACGCTCGTGGTTAAGCTCTGCAGGTGGCTCGCACAGGCGCGCTAGCCGCTGTTGATACTAGGCACAACACGCGGACGCTGCTCCTGGGGACACACCTGGGATCACCTCGGGTCACTGGCAGGACGCTTAAAAGCATCAGGCGTGGCATGCGGTCACTGCAGCGCAGTGCGCGGCCGCTGTTCTGTACGCGGCGCGTATGGGTCTGCCTGCTGGGAACCTACTGCAAGCTGGCCCAGCTGAGGCATTTCTCCGGTGACTTTCTCTGGTAACAACCAGGGCTATTTAAAGCTTATAAAATTCTAATTTTTACTAAGGCTACGGGTTCAAAACATGGTTTTTCCACAAGGTTTGAAGGCTCCAAACAACAAGGCATTTCAAACACATTACCAATGCATCAAGGCTATGTTTTCATGGCAACAATGGCTTCAAAATAATACATGATTTTTCTCACAAAAAGACCATAAATTTAAGGCACACAAGAGAGTTCCAAAAGCACACTTTTTCATAAAACACACAATTTTTTCTCAAATAAAGCATGTATGCAACTCTTAGGATTAGAACTCATTTAGATCTTCACCTTGATTTAAAACATGACTTAAATAAAAACCTTAAATCTTTTTCACAAAGATTCAACAAAACTAACAGCAAGAATAAGGATTTCTTCAATCAAAAACAAAAAGAGGACTTGATCCCTACATCTCTTCTTGAATCTACAAAAGGAGGTTGAGATTAGATTAAGGGCTCGGACGCAGTGCTCTCGGCCTCAGCGGATCGATGTCCTCGTCTATTCATCTCGATCGCGTGCTTGGAGTTCCTCGGCCGCGTTCTGGCGCACAAATGCTCTTGGTTCCTCTCTCGGCAAAAGCTCGCGAATGATCTTGGCGAGGCTTGTGTCCGCATTGAAAAGGAAAGTCCTACTTGTTTTTCCGTCAACGGCACACTAAAGTTTCGTCCCTCATTCCATAAGCACCCAGGGAAAGAGTGGGAAGAGTAAGAGCCAACAACTGAGTCAATCCAGAATTTTTGGCCATGTAGTCCGCAAGGGCGATTCAAACGTTCCGATGCCATCCACTTTTCGTAGGGATATTGAATAGTTTCTGGTAAACGATTCGGAAATTCCAAGGAACGTCGACGCAACGAGGCTGTCCTCTCTGATCGGCGAACGTCGAAAGAGAAGAAGGCGGAGGAAGGAACTGATTGCATTAGTCTCAGGGGCATGGCCATGGGCCTTTATGGGCTTCTAAAATATCTTTTAGGCCATGAGATTTTTGTTTCTAATTTGTCAGGAGCCCTTTTACCTTGGAAAATCATAGAATTACCTCATAGAGAGTTAGCTGCACCCACGAATGATATAAATACTACTGTTGCTAGCCATGAGGGAATCCGTAGGAGTCGAATAATTACGATTATAGTGTGTTAAGCATATAGTTAGAGTTGATGACGTTTTAGCCCACCAAAGATTGATAAGCCATTCGCTCAGTGAAGTAAATAAGAGATCGTTGGCTCCCCCTAAGAAGAAATGGTTTACAAAGTCAAAAGACAATAAGTACATTTTTCAGTGAAACCACTAGAGGTCTTTCGAGTGAATCCACGACTGAACATAACGACCTTATATCGATAAATGCATTCCCACTCCCCAAATAAATCAAAAACCACCATACATTTATCATTAGGAAAAAAACAACCCTATGATCTAGCATTTTGGATTTAATAAGGAAGATATGGGAGAAGGATATGGAGATGGATACGCCGCAAACCCTTTGGAAACTAAACGAAGAAAGGTTGGTGGATTTTTTAAAAATCATTTTTTAGATCTAACCAATTTGATGAATTACTCCTAAAGGTTCCCATGAAACTAGTGCTAGTTCCCATCAAACTAGTGCTAGTTCATGAAAGTTCTTTCGGAAACAAAAAAAAAAAAATGTCAATTTGAGAGGGTCGATGTAATTGAAGAAAAAAATGCTCGATTGGTTGGCTCGATGTAATAGACCTTGCCTTTTCTTTTTTAAATTCTCAAAAGCAGGAGTTTTCTTGCTCTTAATTGACCCTTGAATAACTATCGATAAATAAAAAGCTTTTAGAATTAATCTCTCTCTGAACCTGCCTTCCACATGAATGCACCGATTACTACAAGAGAGTACAGAAAAGCGAACAGAAGAAGAATTTCCAGAGTAGCACTATAGTCCGTCCTTATTCGCAAGGAAGTATCTGTAAGTCAAAGGAAAGCGCTTTTTTGACATCCGATGCTTGGCTCCGACAGCTTTGAAAAAAGAAGAAGATTAACTTTCCCTACTACTTAATACTCGACGATTCGACCATTCATGGTTGGTGTGGCTCCAATTCCTCGATATGTCAAACCTTCTTCTACACTACCACAAGTTCTTCGGCTTGCGGGAGGGCCTCAAAATCTTCCCACTCTGTAAGGTCTCTGGTTACCTATTCATTGACTACTCAGTTAGGGGAGGCTAATGATGTTTCATTTTTATGAAGAAACACTTATGATACTCGAACTCATGCCCTATAGAGCGTGTTATGCTATTTTTAAATTGGTTTATTCTGCAGCAGCAAGCCTATTCAACTAGGAAGCCATTGGTGTAGAAAAAGCAACCATCTCGCAAGACAAAGCCCCTTTGTTGAATTAAGAAAGAACATGATTTTGGAGAACAAGGTTTTTGGTTTATTACCCACTCAGTTGAATGAATCGATCTTTACAATGCATTGCTTTTAAAGATATGAAGAAACACTAACAAGGAAAGTAATGCATAAGGAAAAACAAATCTTTTCCCTAAACTAAAGCTTTTCTTCTAGTGTCTGATCTTGATTGATTCTTTTCAACACTCCCCCTCAAGTTAAATGTCGGGATTCCCGATAATTAACTTGCTCAATACTTCAGAGAAACCTTTTGAGTCAACAGCTTTTGTTAAGATATCTGCAAGCTGAACTTTGGATGGGACGAACGGAAGGACAACAACTCCATTTTTTATGTTCTCTTTGATAAAATGTCGATCAACTTCTACATGCTTTGTCCGATCATGTTGGACAGGGTTTTCTGAGATGCTGATAGCATCCTTATTGTCATAGAACATTTGACATGGCTCCCTCGAAAAAAAGCCCCAGTTCATTCATTAACTTTCTTAGCCACAGTACTTCAGTTAGGCCACTCTTGATACCTCGGAATTCCACTTCTACATTTGAGAGTGCCACCACCTTCTGCTTTTTGCTTCTTCATGACACGAGGTTTCCCCTACCATCGCAAAGTATCCAGCCGTAGACTTTCTATCTACTGGATTTCTGGCCCAGTCAGCATCGGTATAAGCTTGGATTTCGAGATGACTTGAATTTTTGAACCTGATGCCCATCCCCACGGTACCTTTTAGGTACCTCACAATCCGAAGAGCAACATTCCAAGTGGTCTTCTTGAGGAGAATGCATGAATTGGCTCACAACTCCTACTGCATACGAGATATCGGGCCGAGTGTGGGAGAGATAGATCAACCGACTAACTAGCCTCTGATATCGACCCTTGTCTGTAAGTTTGGCTCCCTCAGTAATTCGGAGCCCATGGTTGGTGGCCATAGGAGTAGCTACTGGTTTACAATCCAGAAGGCCGGTTTCAGTAACCAGGTAAAGTATATATTTCTTCTGATTTATGAAGATTCCCCTTTTTAATCGAAGCACTTCGATGCCCAAGAAATATTTTAGCCTTCCCAAATCTTTCATCTCAAACTCTTCAAATAGATTCCTCTTCAGATTCCTAATTTTCTCGGTGTCGTTCCCAGTCAAGATCATGTCATCTACATAGATGATGAGACACGTAAGTAACCCCTCTCTTCGTTTGATGAAGAGCGTATGATCAGAGTTGCTTTGCTGATACCCAAGTCCTTTCATGACTGACGTGAACCGACCGAACCAGGCTCGGGAAGACTGTTTGAGGCCATACAAAGTTTTCTTCAGTCTGCATACCTCGTTTTGTTTGAACTCGTACTCAAACCCGGGAGGGGGGAGCATATATACTTCCTCTTTTAGGTCTCCATATGGAAATGCATTTGTGACATCAAATTGGTGGAGAGCCCAGTCTTTTGTTGCAGCAATAGATAGTAGGAACCTGAGGTGTTCATCTTCGCCACAGGAGAGAAAGTTTCGGCGTAGTTAACGCCGTATGTCTGAGTGTAGCCTTTAGCTACAAGTCGGGCCTTGTAGCGTTTTAGTGATCCATCTGGCTTTCGTTTGATTGTGAACACCCACCGACATCCAACTGCCTTCTTCTCTTTTGGTAACTGATACTTATCATAAGTGTGAGTCTTAGCCAAAGCGTTCATTTGTTCTTGAATAACTTTCTTCCAATGAGGAATTTGGAGGGCTTCAACTTCTGATGGGGGAATTTCCTCTGTGTATAAGGATCTTTCATAAGCTTCAGCTTCTTTGGAGAGTTTTACCTGTGCAACGGCACCAACAGGATAACGGTTGTCGCGCCCCTATTTGTCTGGAGAGTAACGCTTGGGGGGGATTCCCCTGGTGCTTCGCGGAGGAAGAATATATTGTTCCTGCAAAATAGTACCCTCGGATTCCAGTTCCTCAACAGGTGGGTTAGATGGGTTGGTTTGGGAATCAAATGAGGTTCTCGAATCAAGTGAAGAAGAGAGAGAATCAGAACTTACCGGAGACTCAGATGACTGTTGAGGCGATGGCACTTCGGTCTCAGGCTGTTGTGGTGCTTCTTGGTCAGTAGAAGGAGACAGTGCAGTCGGCTCATCCTGATCCTGAATGAGATTCTCACCCTGTGTAGTACTTAGGAGCCAACTGAGTGGGTCAAATGTTTTACTACTCTCCCCCTGAACACTAAGATGGCTAGTGTGATAGAAGAACTCGAATTCAAAAAAATCACAGTGGATGGTAGTAATGATTTGACGAGTTTTTGGGTTGTAGCATCAGTAGCCTTTCTGGTGAACCCCATACCCAACAGAGACACACTTCTCAGCACAAGGGGCAAATTTTGTTCTATTGAGTTTAGGTACATGAACGAACACTGAACAACCAAAGACACGAGGTTTAAGGTTAAGGATGGAGGGAAGAGAGACCTGAGAAGAGAGGTAGGACAGAGGTGTTCGGAAACACAGAGCTTTTGTAGGAAGCCTATTTAGGAGATAGACACTAGTAACAATGGCCTCGGTCCATAAGCTTGTTGGGATACGGGATTCTAACATGATAGTACGTGTCATCTCTAAAATAATCCTATTTTTGCGTTCAACAATACCATTTTGCTCAGGTGTGTAGGGACAGGAAGTTTGATGTAAGACACCCTTTAGTTTACAGAAATCACTCATGGAAGCATTAACATATTCGCGACCATCGACCGGAGAATTTGAATTTGTTTATGAAACTGAGTTTGTACCATAGAATAAAACAGGGTGAATTTTTCAAAGACCTGGGATTTATGTTCTAGAACATACATCCATGTCATGCGGGAGCACTCATCAACAAATAAAACAAAGTATTAAAAAAAGTTACCACCCATAATTGGTGCAGGGCCCCAGACATCAGAATGCACAATGGAAAAAATTTCAGGAGCATAATTGTTTTTGGAAGAAAAAGATAATCTATGGCTTTTAGCCAAAACACAAGCATCACACGACAATGAGTTCAAGTTTTTAACAAGGGATGGAAATAACAACTTTAAGTAACCTTGAGACGGATGTCCTAAGCGTCTATGCCATAACCACAGGTTTGTGCTATTAGGGTCTTGAGCTACCAACACTGTTCAATTTCTACTGACTTCGTCGACACAGTACAACCCCTGTCTCTCAGTGCCATGCCCAATAATCCTCTTCGTCTTGATATCCTGAAAGAGACAAAAAAAAATGGGTTAAGAAGAAGTGTACAGTTAAGTTCACGAGTAATGTGGTTGATGGATAGTAATTTATGAGACAAGGATGGGACAACCAAACAATTAATGAGACGAAGGTAGGTGATATTTGTACAATGCCCGCCCCTACAACAGTTATAAGATCTCCATTGGCAGTTTGAATATGGGTTTTGGAGGATTTATGCAAGTGTAAAAAATCAGACTTATCGAATGTCATTGTATCAGTAGCTCCACAATCAAGATCCACCCATTAAAAACTGGTTTATGCTTTGTTTCGGTTTTACTATAGTTACAAAATGAAGAGGTATATGATTTATGGTGTTTTGAAGAGGAACTAAAATTATAGAGACTATTCTGCAAACGACATACATTAAAAGGAAAAGAAGGGTTTGGTAAACCAAACCCTTTACCTCCTCTTTCTCCGTCGAATGCGGCCGATGGGTTTCCTCCCCTTGCGTCGATCTCCGTCCAAGCTCCACCATAACCGTCGAAACTAGCCTCATCCTTCTCCTTTTCCGACAGCGATGGATTTGGTGGTTGTACCGTACCAATCGCAGCCTTCCCTTTTCCAGTCGTCGACCGATGCCCCTCTGTCCACCATTCGGGATAACCAACGATCTGAAAACATTGGTCCTTGGTATGTTTTCGCATCCCACAATGGGTGCAAATCAGTTTGGATTTGTCGATTTTCCCTTTATTCGGAGGGTTTCGTCGGCCTTGATTTGGGTTCCCCTTTATAGCGAGTCCGGCACCAATTCCGGTTTGCAACTCGGGGTACGATGGTGGGTTGGGCTGGAGAATCTGGGATCTAGCCGCCTCTTGTCGTACCCTTGAGAAGGCGACCTCTGGAGATGGTAGCGGAACCTCTTTCAGTAAGTCTCTTATAACTCATTCGAAGCTCCGATCGATCCCTGCCAAGAACTGAAACAATCTTTTCTGGGCGATGATGTTTCGGTAGATCCGAATCCCTTCCTCACAACATTTGAAGGGATTCGGATTTCGCTGATCAATGTTGAGCCATATCCCCTGCAACTCAGCCCAAAAACTTTCAATGGTTCTATTGGATTGAACGACTTGGTTTGCCCTTACCTCGAGGTCATAGATTTGCTGCGGATCAATGGTGGTCTCGTACGTCATCGCGAGGCTATCCCATATAGCTTTCGCTATTTGATGTTGGGCAAAGCTTGACACTAGTTTGTTTTCCATGTTGTTGAGAATCCAGGCGAACAGGGTAAGGTCATCGATTTCCCACTGAGTATATTGCGGCTCTCCCTTCTTCGGTGGTGGGGGTTCATTGGTGATGTGTCGGAGTCTTCCCCTGCCACCGATGGATACCCTCATGATTCGAGACCAAATCCGGTAATTGGTCTCATCTAGTTTAAATCCTAAACTCACGTTTTCTGAATTTCTGGTAAGTGATTAAGGCTCTTTAGTTTCTGTCATATCTGGTTAGTGGTTCGGTTTTGGTGATAAGAACAAATATTTGGCTTGTTTCTGAGCCACGGTTTTCTGGGATTTTTTTACAGAGTCAGGACAAGCCTGCTCTGATACCATGTTGAATTAAGAAAGAACATGATTTTGGAGAACAACGTTTTTGGTTTATTACCCACTCAGTTGAATGAATCGATTTTTACAATACATTGTTTTTAAAGATATGAAGAAACACTAACAAGGAAAGTAATGCATAAGGAAAAACAAATCTTTTCCCTAAACTAAAGCTTTCCTTCTAGTGTCTTATCTTGATTGATTCTTTCCAACACCCTTAATTAGTAAAGAGCCGAATACGAGGTTCAAGGATCACTTCTATGAATTCGCTTCGCTTCGTTTCTAGTATCCTCTCCTTTTAGTCGAGACTCACTTTGCTCTCTTGATGATTTCCTCCCTTCTTCAATGAGGGTTCTCCTTACTTCTATTAATTGTCATTACGACCGGCTATTGCCATTTCTAATATTAAATTGAATTGAATTGAACCAGAAGAACTATTCGAGTGACGGGATATCCCACCCCTATCTTTCCTAGTGAACGGTTGTCCATAGTAAGAGGGATATTCGTATCCAGATTCCAATCCGAACCCTTGTTTGGCTATATCTGCTATACTTAACTTTTACCTATCTCGCTTGCCTTGTTTTCCTATGTGAGAAAGAAACCATTCATATTTGGATGTAAGGAACTTGAAGATTAAGATATTTTACCCACACCTCGCAGCGCGCCTTCCTTTTTTTTCAAAAAAAATAGAATGCCTTCTTTTCTTTCAAGACCGAAGTGCTTTCACTTTCTTGCCTTTCCGAAAAGGGCTGAGCTTCCTTATCCTTTTCTGAAGCAAGTCGGCGAGCAATGACACGAAATGCACTCCGTGGTGGCAAAATATGGGTCCGTATATTTCCATATAAACCAGTTACAATAAGAATGAAAACTGGATTTCGTACACTCGAACGCGACCGATTCACAACACTCCTCTAGCTTTCTACCTTGTAGCGGGTTCTTTTGTCTCCATAGGTGCTTTTATGTAAGCTGGAATGAGTAAAAAATTAGATTTCGAGTGGGGTTGCAGAGTCGTCGGCGTGCGAGTTGCGATCGGTGAGCGTGGCTGCGGGCATTAGGGCTTCGTGTTCTCCGTCACTTGAAAATCTAATTAAATAGCGGTCTTCTAGTTACTGGGAACCCTGATATCTTGATAGATGAAGAACCCCTGGCCAAGCGCCTGAAAAGTGCTCCTCCAGCTCTCGCTAATCAGCCTTACACTTTTGTTTTAGTTCATAATGAATGAAATGAACCCCCGGATGAATAGACATTATTCCCTCCCTATTACTAAACCATGGGGAGCCCCGACTAGTTTATCGGGCTAATTTAGTTATCGTGACGATACCTTTCTTAGTGGAAGATCGGAAATTCTCTTCATCACGAGACTGATCGAATCCGCCATAGATGATGTTAGTGCGATATCTACACAAGGCAGAGATCAAATAGGTACTACCCACCAGCTACGCAGTCTTCGAGAGCCCCTTTTTGCTGTTACAGAAGGTCATTCGTACGCCTTTTTCCACTCACTTAAACAATTTTTTGCAAGAAAAGCAGTCAACCTGTGGTTCTCTTGTCGACTCAGGCTGCCTCTCAAGATTTATCCACTGCCCCCAGCTCCTACAGTTGGGCAATTCGCCTCGCCGGAGATCACGACTAATTAGGCGGCGGGATTGATGTCCTAAATGCCTTTTTAGGGTGCTTTGTTCGGGTTAGCCAATCAAGCCTTAGGGCACGATGTCAGTTCCTTCTCCCTTCTGCTAAAGCAAGAAGTGTAAACTGTTCATAAAGAAAAGGATGGACAAAGAAAGGGCCCGATCAAGCCAAGGGGAGCTGTAGAGCTTATCTATCCTTTCTCTTCGGCGGGATCGGTAGTACGCTCTAGCAGTGTTGTAAGGGGAACGACCTAAGCCTAAGGCTCGATTGCATTTACCTCATTTCTTTCTATTCCATATAGCAAACAGCTTTCACCTGCAGGTCCCCCTATTGTCAATAAACTAACTATACTACGACCTGGTAGCGTTCACCGGATAGTAAAGTGTCTAATATCAAACCAGGGAAGGCACTTTTTAATAGTTGGTTGTAGCTCACTTTAAAGAAAGATTTCCCGCTCGTTATACCGTAACTAACCTTGAACTGTGGATGGCAGGTGATTTATCCCCAAGCTGACGCCCCAGAGGTCATACTTATTAGTTGAACTGAGCGAGATTGGTTTGCTGGGGCGGCTTTCTCTATAGAAGTTCACTCATTCCTCTCCTCTCCTTTCGCGTCGAGATCTTTGAACCTCGAATTTATAGTCGAGGTCAACTTTGCCTTTCTGAGGGCTCTTTGACTTCACTACCATATTTGATATAGCATTTAGCAATTGAGTACAGTAAGTAAGCGAGTGACTGGAACAGTAGACACAGTAGACTTGTTCTCTTGCCTCCCTCCCGTCCCATCATGGTATTAATTGCCCTATCCACACCCAATTATAATTATTAGAAAAGCCTTGGTATTTATTCAATACGATTTGAGATGAAAAATCTTTTTTTCTTCCTATGTATCGCTTGAGCTCCCCAACTCGGGAAGCTCTCCCTACTTGCATCGTTCGGTTCCAACCCTGTATATGCTGACCCTGATGGGTAGCTTTGGCTGGACGCCCTATCTGTGGCTACGAAAAAGCCGCTAAAAGATCCAAGAACCGAGATCACTGAACCGCTAGTGAGTGTGGAGAAATTAAGAAGGCGCCCATTTCTGAAAAACTCTTGCACGGCTAAGACGAGATCAGCCCCTAAGATGTCCCAGCTTTTTCGGAAGAACATGGATGTGTATCCATCAGGCCCCGTGTCTCCATTTCCAGTACTTGTAAAGAACGATTCCAGGGAAGGTTCAGAGAGGGCTACAAAGGGACCAAGCCTAAGCGGATCCCCATCGCCATCTTCTTTTGCATCTGTTGAATCTGCTTTCCCAGTTGGCAGTCAGCGGGAGGTGGAGATTAGTTCGTTGCTTCAGGAGAACAAATAGGTTATTTTACAAAGACTTGCCAGGGTAAGAAAAAAGGGGGAACAAGCACACTTGGAGAGCGCCGTACAGCGGAGAGCTGTATGCTGCATTCGGGAAGGATGGGTAGCTCACTGCTTCCCCTAATATCCTCTCTTTACCACATCATGGGGGTTTACAGGAGATCCCAGAGGCTCGCTCGGAAAGGCTGCGAGTTACAGAATGAGTAAATCAGTCTATTGATTTCCTTACTTTTTTCTTTGGGTTGCTGTCGGTGCCTTGATGTGAGAATATGTTTTGGCCGAGAGGAATATAGAAGTTTTGGGAGAATTTTCTTGGATATTTTTGTCTTTCCGAGAGAAAAGATATGACGGAATGAAAATTTTCGCTAAGGATCAAGATGACAAATAAATGAGAGTGAACATGGGAGATGAATGTGTATCAAATCAATTAAGATCTACTCTTGGATCGAGTTATTCAAACTCGACCAGAGTAGAGGGGACTAGATGATATGGGATACTACACCTAAAAGAGTAAACCAATCCAGTAAGTCGGTCGAATAAAACGAATAGGCCGCCTTGGTTGAACAAAATCTGAGTACAGTGTTCGTGGTCGAACGTCACAGGAACAAGAGCCTCTGGATTGGAAGACATCTTAAAAGGGATTCTGGTACATAGAGAGTAGGTCGATCCTGGATCCTTGGAGGGTCTGGTCGAAGATCGACCTACGACACAAAGGGTCGTCTGATCGACCATTTCCCAATGGCGAAATGAACCGGAAATCAATTCATCTACTCAAAGCAGTCAACGGACTGACCTAAAGTTGGTCGAACATTTTATCCTTCGATGAGATTTCAATAGAATCTAGGCCTCACGTGAGGAGGACACGTGGCACGACATGATTAATCCACACTGCATAACTATCTCTAACACACCTTCAGTGTGTTGTAAGAACGGGCAGCTTTGGTGCAACCACCTCTGGTCATCCGGGCAACCTTCTTGAAGCAGGTACCTCACCCTATAGGGGTGAGCTTTATGATTTTAGCACGATTTTCCTATTATACTTTTAAAAATTGAGTTTGAAGAGATATTGACTTAAGCATCAGAGGTTTTCTTCACCGGAAAACCCCTCCGTTGTGAGAGTTTTTGCAGGTATTCGACGTTCTACCGGCTGGAGAGACGAAGGGAAGCCAATTTTCAGCCAGTTAGGGTGTTCGACGTACATTAATAAATTTATTCACGTCTTTATTTTGATAAAAATATTTAATTTTCAAGCACTCGTGTTGTTCGGGCATTATATTAACTACCGAATAAATTAATTATTATATTTAATTTTAACAAATATATATATATATATATACAAATAATATTTCATAAAAATATTTTATAGAATTTGAATCATATTTAAACAAATTATTTTGTTTATTAGTTATTTACAGTTGTTTTGTTTCACAATCAATACTTCATTTCATTTTCACATTTTGTTAGACAATTATTTTTTTACGGAACACCCATGTAGTTCACGCGCATTTGACTATATATGTAAGTTACTGTTTCACTTCATTAATGTTGCTTTAGCTTAGATTTTTTGTTTTACTTTTTTTTTCCTGGAACGATAGAGGTTTTGTAAAATGCTCAAAGTGCAAAAAGAAAACCAGCCAAAGGTTGAATGATACAACCAACAGCTGAAAAGACTGGGAGGCAGATCCTAAGATCGCCTAGAGTCGGACCTATAGAAAGCACAAACACAACACTACAAAACAAAAAGTATCATTAATTCCCCAACAGGAGACTAATTGATCCCAAAAGGATAATATCCGATTTCACTCGGGTGAAAACAGAGGCCTAAAGCCCAAACCAAAAACACACGACCTACAGAGCAAACTAACACAAAACAAAACAAAACAAAATCCTACACGAAACAAAACAAGCCCTTCCCAAGCCGCTAGACAAAGCAGAGCCAGCAGAAACCAAGTCACCCAAGGAGAATCCCACAGCCAAAGAAGACCAACCCAGAAACTGCCAAAAACCAACTCAGTGGCCTAACGGAGTCGAAATCCAAGCCTCGGAACATTACCCAAAGTCGGACTCGAATTACGACCACAACAACCAACCTACCCAAGAACCGCCACTGGACCGAACCCGCTAACACTGAAAGTGTGTCCGACAGCACCCGATTAACCCCCTGAAATCGGGCATGAGAACATGGGGAGTGAGCAAGAAGATCCGAGGCTGCAGCCTTGACCCCCAACCGCTTGAAACCGCCACAGTCCCCCGCCCACCACTGTTCCATCCCGTCCAACACCACTGGCCTGAAGACGGAGCACCGGTCCTCCGTGACCCAACGCCAGAGTAGGGGGAGAGAAGGCCGAAAACTGCGGC
Organism: Striga hermonthica; assembly: GCA_902706635.1. Taxonomy (NCBI): domain Eukaryota; kingdom Viridiplantae; phylum Streptophyta; class Magnoliopsida; order Lamiales; family Orobanchaceae; genus Striga; species Striga hermonthica. The sequence continues at coordinate 6,479,195 of CACSLK010019251.1, read as the reverse complement.
AAAGCCCCAGCCCTAATAGAACGGAGGCCATGAGCCACCAAAGCCGAACCCAACCCCATCCCTCCATACCACACCCCGTCCAACACTGCAGAAGCACCAAGAAGACGTCGATCTGAAGCCACAGACAAGATCCGCGAAAGAAGACGACTCGAACACTGTAGATCTGCATCCACTGGAGCTCGACGACAGGGGAAGCACGACATTAGGCTTGAGGCCAAGCAACCATGGGTTAAGCGGTCAGTAGCCGACCGCCGGCAAAGTTCAGCCGCCGCTGAAGAAGGCGAATGACAGAGAGAACGGCGAGAGAGAGAAAGCGAGAGAGGCGCGACTTTGGGCAAGCGAGAAGAGCTTATAGGCATATATTGTCTAATTTGTTTATTTATTTCTCGTTTTATAATATTATAACTACTCAAAAGTTAATATTTAAATATAAGAATTTTAATGATTAGTTTTATGTAATAGTAAAAAAGAAATATTGAAATGTTATATAAGAGCACTTTATAGTTTTATCCTTGATCTTTTCTTGTTTTAATTCATTGATCGCCCGTATAACCTGTTGACCCTGGGTTTTGGGCTCGCTTCCTTGTAATCGGTGGACAGGTTGTGGGCTTTCCTAAAAACGTTTCGCGATTTGAAATTCTAAACCTTACCCATAATCGGGATTATCCAATTGGTTCTCTCCCGAACCAGTTGGTTCAAAATTTGAATTGAAATTCAATAACCGCTTTCAAGCCAAGTCAGCTTGGGCCCATAATTGCGGGCCACCAATGGCCGCATTTTTTATTTCGATCTTCAGATCATCTATCTACTGATAATCTACGGTCCAGACTTGATCGAACTGGTAGGTCGATGTTACCTATAAATACGTCATTCTCTCAACTCATTATTTGCACCATTCTTCATATCCTCATCTTAATACTCATCATCTCTTGGTCATCTTGTGTCTTTTTTTTTTTTTTTGTGCGAAACGATAGATAATTTTATGAATCAAAATGCACAAACGTGCGAATACACAGCAGCCAACGACTGAATGCACAGTAGCCAACAGCTGAAAAAGGGGGAGGACAGGTCAGAAGACCACCTAGAATCCCGACTAGCAACGCTAGAACAAAAAATACACGCTACTAAACTAACCAACAACACAAACAACTAAGACAACTACAAGACCCCAACAGAGTAATATCCGAGTGTCGGACCCCAACAGGGTAATACCCGAGTGTCGGACCCCAACAGGGTAATAAGGTGACACTCGGGCGCACTGAGGCCAACGGCCCAAACCAAAAACACAAAACAAGAGGCAAAACAAACGAAACTAGATAGCACATAAAAAACACACACTAAACAAAATGATACTAAACAAACAAAACAACCACTAGAGCCCTTCCCACAGCAGAAAGCCACACCGAGCACAACAATGGCAGAGTCGCAGCCCAAGATCCCGACCCAGAAACAGCAAGAGAACGCTTAACTGAATCGAAGACCCTCGGGTTGGCCAAACCCTCGTCCAGGCGAACAAACCCACCGCCACCCGGAGAAAAATGCACCTAGCCGATTAGTAAACCTTAGCTCGTCAATTGCCGACAACCGCACCTCCAAAACATAGCCCCGACCCTACCATCGCCGACGACCACACCTCCTACCCTCAGCCCCAGCCCTGCAATTGCCGACTACCCCGAGACTCAAGCAGAGCAGCTCAGCCCGTCAGCCCATCAATCGCCAACAACCACACCACCAAATCACAACATCAACCTTGCAATCGCCGGCAACCACTCCGCCAACACGCAGCACCAGCCTTACAATGGCGACGTCCGCCACTCCATCGCGCTGAAACAGGCCGAGAAGAAACAAATTGGTCGAATCCCTTTCTCCACCCCAAACCAGAAATTGGGGTCGCAGCCTCTTCCAAGAGAGCGCCAGAGGGCCACCGAAGTGGAGATACCGGAGGACAACCATCCACCCGCCACTCACTCCCGACCCCGGAGGCAGAAGCCAGAAAGCAGACATGACCGTCTCCCTGTTGAAAAAGCTCCCCCTCCCCTGTGCGGCACTACTCTCGGAGACGGGCTGCGAGGCTCATGAGAGCCACCACCGTGTACTCGCCGCGCCCTACTGGGGAAGGCGACATATTACTGACGGGAACCGCGAGGAGAGATGAGTGGAAAGGGCGACGAGATTTTTTTTTGTTTTGGATTTTTGAAAGTATATAACAAGATGGGTTTTGACATGCGTCGTTTTGAAATGCATTTAAAGTGATTTAGTAATGATTTTTTCGTAGTTTAATATATTTTTATTTATTCAATACTTTTATTAAGTTGTCACGAATGTGTTTTGTTTTAAAATATTAATAGAAAATTAGGTCAAAATAATTATTGAAAGATGAAATCAACAACAGATAAAGATAGAGACATGGGACAAAGCCCAGGAATATGGCCCACCAATTTGTAAATAAAGGATTGGGCAATTTATATATGTACTTAACTGATTGCTAAATAATTATAAAGATAGCGAACAAAAAATTTATTTGCACATCTACCTAATCAAACATAAACATTTAAATAAATACAATATTAAAAGCATTCTCTCTCCTCTCTCATTTATCTATCCTCTCTCATTTATCTACTCTTAACAATTTTCTTTAATTATACTCTTTTTTATTTCAGATACTATCTGACATATTCATTCTTTTTTTCTTCTCCGTTTCTCCGTTATTTTCTACCTATCTTCTCTCTCTTATCTTCATTCCGTTCCCTTTGAATTTTAATTATCTCTCCATGTAAATTTTTAAATACTTTTTTTACCTTAAATTTTCTAGTTATTTTTTTTTTATTTAGCATAGATTTATAAACCAATAAAAGAATAAGTATGAAAAAACATAAGTAATCATAATCACATTCACCCAAAAAATATACATAATATATACAAAAAGTATACAGAAAATATATAAATCTAGAAAATATACAAAATAAACCTGGTAATTTTATATTTTTGTAATCCTTTTTTCTTTAGTTTTTGTGTTATTTACATTTTGTATTTTCTGTATATTTATAGTATATTTTCTGGTTTAATACATGGAAAATACACTAACAGATTTATATACAGAAAATATACTATTTTCTGGTTTAATACATGCAACATACACTAATAGACTTATATACAGAAAATATATACTCATTATATACGGAGGACATAAATACAAAAAACACAAAATAAATCAATCTTGTTATTATATACAAAATATATACAGAAGATATACAGAAAAAATAATAAACTGTCGATTGTGCTTACGAGAATATATACATAAAAGATTTTCCTCTTCTTCACGGCCTCGGGCGTTTTGACTCACTCAGCCTCGTTGTCTTTTTCTTCTTCGCCTTCTCCACGGCCGATTTACGGATCCCTGGTTTTTTTT
>CACSLK010019251.1:6465300-6475771 GCA_902706635.1 Striga hermonthica | reverse complement strand
TTTTTTTTGGCGACCGTGCCGGTTTTCTTCAGAAGAATCAAAAAAAATCATTATACAAGTTTTTATTTAACAAAATAAATAGTCGGACATTTTTGTTGTATTTTTTTTAGAGGCGAACAGTGAAGGAGAAAAAAAAAATTGATTGAAAAAGATGGAGTAAAAGTAAACTAAATTAATGGAGGTGGTTGTGCTCATGGATGATTACTGAGAGAAAGAAACGTTAATGGTTATGGGGTTACATTTAGAATCCCAATAAATTAGGAAGTTACCTTTAAAAAACTAACTCTTTAATAATTATCTATAAAAAACGGTTGTAAGTGTATACTGTATTAGTGCTATTATTTTTGACAGATTTGTTATGTTTGGAAATAAATAATTTTATTCGTGTAGATGCAATATTTCTTTGTTTAGTTTGTATACAGGGTAATTTTCTCTAAAGGATTACCATTTAATTATAGACCAGCCCATTTTAAAAAACTTAGTACAGTTTGGCCCAAAAAGCCAGGTAAATGAGGGCAAGATAGGAATTTGATACATTATCTTCCTCCTCTCCTCACGCGCAAGCTATTCGCAATCTCTCCTTGGATGAAGCTGCTCCCTCCGACCTGAGCGTCTCCGCCGCCAACACCTCAGCAGCCGCCGTCCTGACCATCATGCCGGCCGGAATCAACCGCAGTTATTATTTGAAGAAAAGATTAAATTAATTTAGCGATTACCTACTATTAATAAAATTAAATAAAGTTTGGTTGAGTTCCAACATTTCATGAATTTATTTCGTAATTTATTTTCCTAGTTTATATTTATATTCTTCATCCAAATTTATTTGTTTGTTCTGTGGCTCATCAATGGATATCTCAAGAAAATCTGGAAATTGAAGACATCGTCAGGCCTCACTCCTCCACCTGGTAACCTTTTTTGCTTTAGTTTTGTTGTTAATTCATCAAGTTGAGAGATAAATGGAAGAAAAAAAAAAAATAAATAAATTTGTAGTTATTTGAATGAGTTGAATTAATGCATGGATCCTGTTTGTTGAAATGTTTAGTCATAAAATTTGATCAACTGAAAAAAAAAAAAGTCGGTTAAGTTGTTTGTAAATGTTAACTCTTAAATGACATTGAAACCTGATTCAGAGGATGCTTTTTGATGTGTTGAATGTATATGTCCATCACCAAACAAGAATATTTTATTTCCTTATATTTAGTGAACTTGTTGGATGAAGAAAAAATATGGTGGATTGAATGCAGGAATACTGGGCTTACCGGTGATTGGGAATTTACTGCAATTGAGAGAGAAGAAATCTTACAAGACTTTTATCAGGTGGGCCGAGAAATATGGCCCGATTTACTCTATTCGAACTGGCTCCAACACACTTGTTGTCCTCAACTCTATTGATGTTGTCAAGGACTGGCTCCAACACACTTGTTGTCCTCAACTCTATTGATGTTGCCAAGGAGGTGAGTCGGGCAAACTTCATTTCTTTATTGTCATGTTAGATCTATTTTGGGATTAAATAGGTGTAATTGATACATTGGGTCATTATATTGTTTAGCCAAATTAAGTGATCAAATTATTGTACATTGACTAAATAACTTAATTTAAGATTGTGGAATGATTAAACGTGGACACCCGGTAATATTATTATTTGATAACATAGCAAATAAAAATATTAAAACTTAAAGACCTCATTAATAAATAATTTGGGTCAAAATTAAGTCCCCAAAAGCTGTGGTAAATACAGGAGGGTCTTTTGGAATTCTTCAATAAAAACCGTAAGCCCACAATAACTCTCTCCATCAGATATTTTTCTTTGCATGTCAGAGAAAGGGAGAATACAGTTTCACTTCCTTTTGGAAGTTCTCTGCATCACAAAATCTCAATCCAATCTTGAGTTCTAAAGCAATCAATCAACATGAATTCATCAGGTACGCTTCCGCTCTTCGGTTTGATTCTCAATTGTTCAATATGAAGGCTCTTGGGATTAAGTGATTTCAATGGGGTAAGGTTAAATCCAATTCTATCAATTGGTATTAGAGCCTCTTCATATTGAATTTTTGAGAATTGTTTAATCTTCGATCATATGCGATACTCGGTGTTTATTTCGCAATATGAATTCATGTTGTGCTGTTGGGATTTATGTTGGGATTTATTTTCTGACATCGCATGTCTTTGTGACTGAATCCTTCAGTTAACAATTTTTAATTGCTTGATTTGGTGCATGTGTATCAATTATTTGTTTACGGAAGGCAGCTCTCAAATTGAGATGATATGTTTAATTGTGTGGCACTTCAAATACATCTGCTACTTAGCACATATCATAAGAGATCTCAACAGTTTCACCTAATTTTTTTGCCCAAGAAACATAATTTCACTCATCAAATCCTAGTTCACGCACAATCTCCATCAATAGTTGGCGCTTTGAAATTTTCAACTTTCAATCATCTTACACCGACCGCGTTCGTTTATTTCCCGATTGTACAAGGCCCATTTCCATTCCGCCCTCTCCCTTGTTTTGTTTCAGTTGTCATGAGCGATTCTAGTGCGATACAAGGTACATGAGCGATTTACTGTATACCAAAAAATGAGATTTGATTTTCTCCAAGTTTTTCAGAAGGTAAAATGAAGGTTCTCGCCAATTTTGTCTAATTTGCGGCGTTCGATTTTTTGTTTGCAAGAAATTGGTGTTTTTGTTAAAGGAAATCAACGAATGTCATCGTTTTTCACACCAATGAGGCAAATGATGCCACAAAATTATACATAAATGCCACTTAAGAATTGTGGTCGGACAAGTCAGCTCGAGGTAGCCGGAAAATGATTTTGAGACAAATTTACTACAAATAATAAAAGTGAAATATTTATTCGCAAAGATAGAAAACTTGAATTTTATATGCAATTCCATTAAAGGTCAAGATTTTATGTGCAATTAAGCCTAATTTTTATTCTATTCATCCCAATTTATCTTTAGTTTATAAATTTCTTGTGCTTATCGTATTTATTGTGCGAGTACATAGATGGCCACTATTAGGGCTGCAAACGAGTCGAGCAACTCGCGAGCCGCTCGAGTCAAAGCTTGACTCGAGCTCGAGTCTGACCGAATTTAAGTCGAGCTCGAGCGGCTCGAGCACGAACTCGAGTCGTGTTCGAGCCCATATTATACATTGTCGAGCGGCTCGCGAGCGGCTCGAGATATATGAAATTATTAAAATACCGTTGTATATATATGTATTTAGGGATGAAAACGGTGCGGTGCGGTGCGGATAATGCCTTTCCCACATCCTAATCCATTTTATTTTTGCGGATTTGGAGCGGAGCGGATATTGGGCGGATACGGATGTGGATGCGGATTGTTTCGGATATCAGAGATGGTACGGATTCGGAGCGGAAGCGGATCGGATGCGGATTTATATAGTCGGATAATACATGCTTCTACTCAACTCTTTATGACGAATAATAATTAATAAAGCAAAGTTGCAAGAAAAATTAAAAAGAACACAAAACATTGAGTTCCTTAGGTACTTAGCTAACGAGACGAGCCAAGTACATAGCTAGTTCACAACTAGCTAAGCTAAACCATTAATAATTAAGCAATACAACCGCTATACAAAATCATAGCCTAATAGTCATAGGTCCGAGCTATATATAGATGCATCATGCATGCAGTGATGCAGATATATAGATCTCTTCTGGGTAGGGATTTGTATCAACTATCCAGTGGGGATCGACATATACATGATCTACACCAAGGCCCCAAAAGATCCATACAGCCACGATGGTCCATAGATGCTAGAAAGATCATGATGATGCCATCGATCTTCTAGGAGATAACTCATTCGTTCACCAACAAAACGATTCGTACATGTGCGGTGTGCCGGCCTGGAGTGAGGCTGGCTGTAGAAAGTCGGAACTGGAAGAACAATTACAAGATTGGGTAAAAAAATAGTAAAATGCAATACAATACCTAGTGCTGACTTGTTGTGTCGAAGAAAACAGTAGCACGCACGAGAGTAGCGGCGGTCGGGGAACGAAGATGCAAATAGATGTCGCTGACAGCGACCTGCATGCGAGATGATTGTGGAACCAGCTGCCGTATCCTTAGCTTTTAGGGTGTCTGCCGATGAGTAATTTTATATGGTTTGTGTGGGCTAGTTGGACCGGGATTATATTATTTAGGGCTATGTAAAATAATCGGATATCCTCTTATAAAGGTCGGATAATCCACTTTAAATTGTCGGATAATCCATATCCACCGGATATTGCCAATACCATATCCTATTCCATATCCGCAACAATCGGATGCGGATTATCCATATCCTCATGGATATCTAAAACCTTAATCCATATCCTCGTAACGCGGATTCGGATCGGATCGGATGCGGAAATTATCCACCCCGCTTTCACCCCTATATGTATTCAATGGTTATTTTACAAAATTGCTTGAAAAAATTCGAACCGAACTGGATTCGTGCTCGAGCATTTTGAATTTGAGTCGAGCTTGAGCTCTTGTGTTTTTTTTATCGAGTCGAGCTCGAGCTTCATAAATCGAGCTCGACGCGCTCGAGCTCGAGCAGCTAAAAAAAATTCAATCCTGCTCGATTAGGCCAATACTGGACTCGGCTCGGCTTGTTTGTAGCCCTAGCCACTATGGATAAGTATTTGTAATTGATTTTAGATCGTGAGGAAATAATTAATTGATAAAACTGAGAAATAATGTGAGAGATGAAACACTTACGAGACAACGAAAATCCTAGGACCTTTAGTTGTTCATCTTGAGACCGAGAGGAGATATATAGCAATTAATCTACGATTTAAATTGTTCGAAAAAATTCCTAAATTATAATTTAGCATTTATCTCTACGATTAGTAAAATTAAATAAAGTATAGTTGAATTCGAAAGTTTCATGAATCAATTCTGAACAAAGCATAACATAGAATCTGTTATAAAATGCGAGGAAGATAAAGAACACAATGTAAAAGTCGGATCTAAATTACAAGAAGCCTTTCTTTTTATCTTTTCAGTACAAACTTTACAAAGCCGAAGGTACCTTTTTATAGGCAAATTGAAAGCCTACTAGCACACACTTCAAGGAAGAAGATAATATTAATATTAACATTAGTGGTAATTCAAAATATTTATAATACTCCCCCTTGGAATTATCACTATTAAATGTGCGTTTATGCTGCCTCGTTAAAAATCTTATTTGGAAAAACCCTGTGGGAAAAAAACCGAGATAAGAAAAAAAGAGTACAGCCGCACATACTCCCCCTTGAGTTATCATCTGTACAAATCCCGCAGATGTCTCATTCCAATATTGTGTACGTGCTTTCGAAATATTGTTGTTGGAAGCGCCTTCGTAAATGAATCTGCTGCATTATCGCTTGATCGAATGTATTGAACTTTGATTTGTTTGTTTCTTTCAAGCTCTTGAGCATATGAGAAGAACTTTGGTGGGATATGTTTAGTTCTGTCATTCTTGATGTATCCTTCTTTGGTTTGAGCGACACATGCTGCATTGTCTTCGAATATTACCGTCGGGTCATTATTGTTTGATAGTCCACTGGCTTGTTGAATATGTTGAGTCATGTTTCTGAGCCAGATACTTTCCCTAGTTGCTTCATGAAGTGCAATGATCTCAGCATGGTTTGAAGACGTTGCAACTAATGTTTGTTTCTGGGAGCGCCAAGAAAATGCAGTTCCACCAATCGTGAAAATATAGCCGGTTTGAGATCTTGCTTTATGAGGGTCTGATAGATATCCTGCATCTGCAAAACCGATTATTTCATTTTTTTATCATTAGAGTAAAACAGTCCCAAATCGATTGTCCCTTGGAGATAACGGAATATATGTTTGATTCCATTCCAATGTCTCCTCGTAGGTGCCGAGTTATATCTTGCTAATAAGTTGGTAGCGAAAAATATATCTGGTCTGGTGCAATTAGCAAGATACATAAGAGCTCCTATTGCACTCATATATGGTATTTCAGGACCAAGTATTTCTCCAGTATTCTTTTAGTGTAATTAGATTGATGGACAAATATCCCATTTTGGACTCGTTCTATTTGCAAGCCGAGACAATATTTGGTCTGTCCGAGATCTTTCATTTCAAATTCGCCTTTTAGTAAAGTGACTGCTTCTTGAATTTCATTTGTAGTCCCAATAATATTAAGATCATCGACATAGACAGCAATTATCACAACTCCATCTTGTGATCTTTTATTAAAAACACACGGGCATATTTGATTATTTATGTATTTCCGTTTTAGTAATTGTTCACTCAAACAATTATACCACATACGCCCGGATTGTTTCAAGCCATACAATGATCTTTGCAGTTTTATTGCACATAACTCTTTAGGTTTGGACTTTAGTGCCTCGGGTATTCTAATTCCTTCTGGAATTTTCATATAAATGTCAGCGTCTAGCGATCCATATAAGTAAGCAGTCACAACATCCATGAGACGCGTCTCAAGATTTTCATGGATGGCCAAACTAATCAAGTATCTGAAAGTAATTGCATCCATAACAGGGGAATATGTTTCATCATAATCGATCTCAGTCCTCTGGGAGAATCCCTGTGCTACAAGGCGAGCTTTATATCTTGTGATCTCATTTTTCTCATTTCTTTTTCTGACAAAAACCCATCTGTATCCAATAGGTTTTATGTCTTTGGGCATGATGGTAATAGGTCCAAAAACCTTTCGTCTATTAAGTGAATTTAACTCGGCTTGAATAGCGTCTTTCCACTTGTCCCAGTCATGTCTTTTCTGACATTCAATCATAGACTTTGGTTCAGGATCCTCAACTTCTTTATCAATTTCTTGTGATACCATATATACGAATGCATCATCAAAGATCTCATCACGCTTCCAAAGTTTCCCATTATTTACGTATTTGATGGAGATTTCAATATTTTCATTTCGTTCCGAAATTTTTCCATCATCTTGATTATTTTTAAAATTCGAATCTTGAATTTCTCTTTTCTTTCGAGAATTCTTATCTTTAGACCCCACTGGTCTTTCTCGTTTCAAGCGTGCCTTTAATTCTTTTGGCACATCGTCATTTGCCATTTCTTTTGTAATCTCAATTCGAGCAGGGGCATTTATAGCTGCAACATGTGGTTTTGTCACCATTTTTGTGTCAGTAAATGCATCTGGCAATTGATTTGCAATATTCTGCAGATGTATGATCTTTTGAACTTCTTGTTCTCTTTGTTTGGTGGGAGAATCAAGATATGATAGTGATGATGTTTTCCATTCAATATTTCTTTCAATTGACTTTTCATTCCCACCTAAAGGGGGAAATAATTCTTCATTAAAATGACAATCATCAAACCGAGTTGTAAAAACATCACCTGTTTTTGGCTCAAGGTATTTTATTATTGATGGAGATTCATATCCAACATATATTCTCAACCTTCTTTGAGGCCCCATTTTCGTACGTTGGGGCGGAGCAATTGGTACATACACTGCACAACGAAAAATTCTTATATGTGCAATATTTGGTTCTCGACCATATGCCAACTGTAATGGCGAGTATGTATGGTGTGCACTTGGTCTTATTCGAATTAGATTATCTGCATGCAGAATAGCATATCCCCATACTAAAGTGGGTAGTTTTGTCCTCATTATCAATAGTCTGGCTATAAGCTGCAGTCGTTTAATCAATGATTCTGCTAGACCATTTTGAGTGTGAACATATGCTACAGGATGTTCAACATCAATTCCCACTGCCATACAATAATCATTAAATGCTTGAGATGTAAACTCTCCAGCATTGTCAAGTCTGACCCTTTTAATAATATAATCTGGGAATTGAGCCCTTAATTTAATAAGTTGGGCAAGTAATTTAGCAAATGACACATTTCTAGTGGATAACAAACTCACGTGAGACCATCTACTAGAGGCATCAATTAATACCATAAAATATCTGAATGGACCACAAGGTGGATGAATAGGTCCACATATATCACCATGAATCCTTTCCAAAAATAATGGTGATTCATGTCCGACTTTAGTATGTGATGGTCTTATTATCGATTTCCCTTAAGAACATGAGGCACATGTCAATTCATATGTTTGCAGTATCCTCTGATTTTTTAATGGATGCCCACTAGAATTTTCAATAATTCTTCGCATCATTATCGAGCCAGGATGTCCAAGTCGATCATGCCAAAGTCTAAACATTTCAACTGACTGTGAATTTGTTGCAGCATAAGTCTCGATGATATGAATGCGCGTGTAATATAAGCCCGAGGATAAAGCTGGTAATTCCTCCAAAACACATTTATTTCCCGCAATATTTGAGGTAATGCAAAGATATTCAACTCCCCCTTTATTTATTGTTTCAACATGGTATCCGTTCATTCGGATATCTTTAAAACTCAACAAATTTCTTGTTGATTTTGGGGAGAATAATGCATCATTCAAAGTAAATTTTGTACCTCCCATCATAAAAAATATGGCTTTTCCAGAACCCTCAATTATCTTTGCATTTCCGGATATTGTGTTTACTTTTGCTTTAATTAATTTCAAGTTGACGAAATATTTTCTGTCCTTGAGTATATATATAGTATGAGTAGTTGCACAATCTGCAAGACATATATCTCCATTTTGGATTCCAGATCGATCCATGATCTAAAAGAAAAACAACATTTATTATTGATTAAAGTCGAAATACAGATAAAAGCACACAAATACAACAAAACGTAGAAAGCAATAAAAAAACATGATAATCAATTATTCTATTGGTCATTTCCAGCTCTGTCTTCAACTACCGCATCGGCAAAATCCAGGTTCAATATGTCATCGATGCCATAGTCATCATCCACACGTGTTGAATCATTTTCAGAGGGTTCCCCAACCATAAAATTGGTTTCTATATTCTTATCTTTTGATTTCTGGGAATTGTTATAATTATCAACGTGTCTCGGAGCACGACAATTTCGTGCCTAATGTCCCGACCTTCCACATCGATAACATGTTTTTTCATCATTATTCTCCGTCACAATATTTTGTTCAAATTTTGGCTGAAAATTTCTCCCCCTTTCATAATTTTGGGCATAGTTACGGCCTCGCCCACGATTATATCCACGGCCCGAGTTATACCCTCGGTGAAATTTGTGGACTTGGTCAAATCGGCGATCTGGACCATATCCACGGCCACGGCCACGTCCACGTCCACGACCACGGCCACGTCCCTAGTTATATCCACGCACATATGTTTGGCTGTTTTCAGTTTCGGTTCCCTATCTAGATATTACAACATTTATTTCAGGGACCATAGTAGACCCCGTGGGTCTAGATTCATGATTTTTCATCAACAGTTCATTATTTTGTTCAGCCAGCAACAAACAAGAAATTAATTCAGAATATTTCACAAATCCTTTTGCTCTGCATTGTTGCTGCAAAAGTACATTTGAAGCGTGGAACGTGGACAACGTTTTTTCCAGCATATCGTAATCAGTTATGTTTTCTCCACATAATTTCAATACCGAGCAAATGTGGAACATGGCTGAATTGTACTCGTTTACAGTTTTGAAATCTTGGAAGCGTAAGTGCATCCATTCATAACGAGCCCGGAGGAGAATCACCGTTTTCTGGTGATCATACCTTTCTTTCAAGGCTTTCCAGAGTTCCGCAGGATCTTTAACAGTTAACTATTCATTTTTCAATGTCTCATTCAAATGATGCCTCAGAAATATCATTGCTTTAGCTTTATCCTGTATTGATGAATCATTTGGGGAGATTATTGTTTTTTCTAATCCCCTTGCCGCCAAATGAATTTCGGCATCTAATGTCCATGAGATATAATTTTTCCCAGATATATCGAGAGCTTCGAATTCGAGTTTTACCAGATTTGCCATAATAACTATAAAATAAAACATCAATGTTTAGATTCAAAAAATTTGGGTTATCGAGCATCGCCTACGACGAGTGACGAGTGTGACCCAAAACCAATTTGGGTTTATGCCTGAAAGGTCGACCATGGAGGCGATTTTCCGAATACGACAGTTGATGGAGAGATATAGGGACCAAAAGAAGGACTTGTACATGGTCTTTATCGACCTTGAGAAGGCTTATGACAGAGTACCGAGGAATGTCATGTGGTGGGCCTTAGAAAAGCACAAAGTCCCATCTAAGTACATTACCCTCATCAAGGATATGTACAAGGATGCGATAACGTGTGTTCGAACATGTGGGGGCGATACCAGCGACTTCCCAATTAAAATAGGACTACACCAGGGGTCAGCATTGAGCCCTTATTTATTTGCCTTGGTGATGGATGAGACCACAAGGGATATACAAGGTGATCTCCCTTGGTGTTGCTGATGATGTGGTGCTAGTTGACGAGAGTAGGGCCGGGGTAATTAGGAAGTTAGAGCTGTGGAAGGACACGTTAGAGTCGAAAGGCTTCAGACTTAGTAGGACGAAGACCGAGTACATGACGTGCGCTTTCAGCATGGCTACTCATGATGATG
>CACSLK010019251.1:6442264-6460385 GCA_902706635.1 Striga hermonthica | reverse complement strand
CTAGCTCAGCTTATGGATCGGAGTTAGCTAGGACGGTGGGTTTAGAAAACAGCCCACTCACGTTAGTAGCTCAGAGGGTAAGGAGCTCGCGTATCAATGCTTATACTAATAGCTCGACTTGATAGCTAGGGCAAAGGCATTAGTATTAGCAGCTCAGACTCTGAGGAGCTAGAATGACAACGTTAATATAATGAGGCATGGTATTTAGGTAGCTAGGCTGACGAAGTTCATAACTTGGCATAACAGTAGCTAGGTTGTTTGCGGGGCTTGAAAGTGTCAGGAGGTCAGCACAGAATCAACTCGGCGTTGTGTAACAAAGGGGGTCTCATAGGCGAGGCGTACCTATAGCGGGATTCTTCAGACTAAAGGCCGACCGTTGGGAGCATTTTACAAGTTAAGGGCCGACCCTTGGAGGCGGTTACGAAAGATGGTCCACAAAGGACACGTGTAGCGTCAGGATCAAAAGGGAATAAATAATCCGACGGAGGAAGAACGAATTGTATTGGGGAAACTAATAACTTTATATAAGTAGGTAAAATTGGGAAAGAGGTAAGGTTAATCACACAATATACTCTATACAAATTCCATGCGGCTTTCCTTAATCCTTTAATGACTTGATTGTCGGTGGTTTAACGTCAGGAACCCCTCCCGGCGTCATTGTAGGTCTTCGGGGAGCAAAGCGGTCAAGGGTCGTTGGAAGGCCGGTCTGAGGTGCGAGAGCACATCAACATGTTTCATTATAAAAAATATCACTTAATTAGATCTTTATTATTTATAATTTAACATAAAAATATAATTATTTTATTCTTTTTTCTTGTGAAAATACCAATTTTTTCAAGTACCCGGGTAGTATACGGATATCGTACTAGTAATGCTTTAATGGCAAAAGGGACATGCCTACCTTAATCTTTTTTGGTTTACTATTAATCCATTACAAAAACATGCATTTAAATATTTTTATATCTATGTCAAAATATGAGAAGGAGTGATTGTGAAATAAATAAGAATGCATCGTAGCGGAAGGATTGGACATGCCTACCTTAATATTTTTTGGTTTACTATTAATCCATTACAAAAATAGGCATTTATATATTTTTATATCTATGTCAAAATATGAGAAGGAGTGATTGTGAAATAAATAAGAATTCATCGTAGCGGAAGGATTGGATATATAAACCCTTCAAGGCTATTGGTCAAAGGTTGCATCACTGGTGAAAGAGGCAGTAACATTGCTGTAATTATGAATAGTTTTGATTATGAACTTTTCACATAATACGCCGTTACCCTAATGGGCATTCTTACAAACATTAATGTATATTTTATCTAACACTATTGTGCATTTTCTAGTGTTTGTAATGTTTTTGCCGAGTATGATCGTAAAGACCAGCCTTAGATCGTCTCTCTAAGGAAGGTTATTCGGCCACATATTTAAGCAACGATTCATTCACAAGAAAGAAAAAATAAAGGTACTAAACACTCTACTCCCAATTTGGTGGTGGATTTAAGCTAAAGGATGCAACTTTAAGGTAGAATGAAAACAAGATGCAAACTTTATCGCAAGCAAGACCTCATATTGTTGTCACAAACCTTAGGGTTTTGGATGATTGATTATTCACAAGAGAAGGCCTCACATATAGACTTAGGACATATGGGCTGGGGCTATAATATAATAGTTAACACCCCCCTTCAAACTCAAGGTGGGGGTGGAGGATCCGAAGCATTGAGTTTGAGCAAGTGAAGTCGATGTTGCTCTCTAGTTTGTGCTTTGGTGAAAAAAATCAGCCACTTGCAGTTCTGACGGCACATACTGAAGAACGATTGTTTTCTGATGCAGTGAGATCGGGTAAAGAAAGCATCAACACCATTGTGTTTCGTAAGTTCATGCTTTACTGGATCATTGGCAATTTGAATTGCTCCAGTATTATCACAAAGAAGAGGCGTAAGATCATCACACGGAATGCCAAAATCGGCTAACAACCATCGAAGCCATATACTTTCTGAAGTGGTAGTAGCAAGTGCTCGAATTTCAGCCTCTGTACTAGACCGAGATACAACTGCCTGCTTCTTGTACTTTTATGTCAGGGGAGAAGAACCAAGAAAAATGCATTAACCAGTGACAAAACGACGATCAGTTGGATTACTCGCCCAAGTAGAATTCGAGTAAGCATGAAGCTGAAGCGGTCTATCATGAAATAAACACTGAGATGATGTTCCCCGGAAGTATCGTAGCACGCGAAGCAAATGCCCAAAATGAACTGAAGTAGGAGCACTCACAAACTGACTCAATATATGAACAACGTGAGCAACGTCAGGCCTGGTAACAGTAAGATAAACAAGACTGCCTACAATATGGCGATAACGAGAGGGATCCTCAAGAGGAGTACCATCCGTTGGACGAAGTTGTAAGTGAAGATCCATAGGTGTAACCATTGTCCGATTATCAGTAGTACATGAACGAACAAGAAGGTCTTGTATGTATTTAGAATGAGAAAGGTAATAGCCCGAGGCAGAATGCATCACCAAAATGCCCATAAAGTAACCAAGGGGACCCAAATCAGACATCTGAAATTATTGACCAAGTTGCTTCTTGACATGGGAAATATGCTCTTCAAATTGAATTTGTGAATAAAAATTTTAAAATGACACTTATTTTGAAATGAAATAATGTAACTTATTATCAGTTATGTACTCCATACGAGTTGCATTAATTTCAAATAGACATATTTTATAAAAATATAACATTTTTAATAAATTAATATAGGAGCCGTATTACATGTTGATTTCATATTTTAATACACGAGTACTTATATACTGTCATTTAGTACCGACTTATATATACGAAAATGAATGTATACTGTAAATATATGTTTACAAAAATGATAATTATAATGTATTAGGACAATACCAATGTGGTTGTAACTTAGAAAATAGTTAGGAATGAAAACGGAAACGGTAATTTCCGATTACCGGGAATCGTTTTCGAAATTTTTTCGGATTTGGAGGCTAAACGGAAACGGAAACGGTAACCGGAAAAACGGAAATTGAAACAGTAAAAAAATTCGAAAATGAAAACGGAAATGGTTTAGCCCTTTTCCGATCGTTTTCGAAAATTACCGTATTTAAACGGTATTTTACCATCGGTAATACCGATCCAACCCATACTAGGCTCACTTTTAATTATAAAGCCCAATCCAAATCTCAAATGGGCCAAATGCCCAAATCCCCTTCAGCCCATCCCTTCTACAGTGCCCAAATCCTGAAATCCCCTTCATCCCTTTCGGTCTTCACTCTCGAGTCTCGTCTGGGAGTCTGTCGTCTCTCCCATCTGCTCGTCGTCTGCTCGTCGCCACTCCCGTCACTTGGATAGTTATTGGACAAGTCACAATTCAATTGCTAGTTATTGGAATTTGTATGGATTTTGTTATAGCAAATGGTGTGGATTTTAATTTGGATTTTGCTACTATTATGCCATGAGAATATTTCAATTAATGTTTTAATGCTATATTTTATAATGTGGTGTGTTTATCGTTTTTTAAAAACCGTTTTAATACATTTCGATCGTTATCGATGTATTTTCGATCGGATAGTTTCGTTTTCGATATTACCGGTATACCGATGTCGTTTTCGTTTCCGACATTATCGTATCATTTTCGTTTTCGAGAAAAAAATATGAAAGTGGAAATGGTTGAGCCCTATGCCGATCGTTTCCGATCGTTTTCATCCCTAGAAATACCAATGTGATTTAAAAAATGGCAGTTTTGCTATGGACCCATCAGATTGCTCGGCTTATGGAGTCATCCATAGCTTTATTTACGAACATATATCTAATGTGCATTTATTGCATGACACGTGTCAATACATTATTTGTGAATAACTATGCATTGCTCCAAAAACTGAGTCATCCGATGGTAGAAAATGAAAAGAGCCTCAAGGAATTTTTGTAGAACTTACCTAGAAAAATCCTAAAATCAAATATCCAAATAGCAAATGGAGATGGAGACAACTTAAATAATTTATTTCGCATGTTCTCATCTGCAAAAGTCATCTAATAATTGTATATATAATAATAGTCCGTCTTGAGACCTCAATAGATTTTAAAAAGACAAATCTGATCGATTCCATGCTGTGACCAACAAAAATGGATGCAATTCCAAGTGTAGACCAAATTTCACTAGGAACTGCGGTTGCAATAGTTGGTATTATTGGGCTGTTCATCAATGGATATCTCAAGAAAAGCTGGAAATTGAAGACATCTTCAGGCCTCAATCCTCCACCTGGTAACCTTTTTGCTATAGCCTATGTTTGGTTCGGGGAAACGGAGGGGAGGGGTTAGGTTTTCCCTTCAAATCTCTCTTTCAAGAGAAAATACTCTACCCTCCAAAGTGGAGGAATTTGGAGGGGAAGGAAAATTTTTAATATCAAATTATTCTTTTAACCTTAATGTGAATTATTTTATTTTTTTGTTTCTTACATCATTAAGGTATAATTGTTATTTTTACAATATTTTCCTTCCCTTCCATTTTTCTAACCAAACAAGGTTTACTATTTTCCAATGTTTTAAATACCGTACCGTACCGGCCGGTATTACCGGTAATACCGGTTACCGGTGGTACGACCGGTACGGTTACACTCTAAATACCGTTTTTGACAAAATACCAGTTCATACTGGTTTCATACCAGAAAATACCGGTTTTATCGGCCAAAATACGGCCAAAATACCGGTTTATGTCAATTTTTTTGAAAAAATATTTTTAATATATTTTTATTATTATTTTTATATAAATTGAAAGTTTTACACTTCATTTTAATATGTTTACATTGTTATTAGATGTTAATTAATTTTAGTATTAATTAAAGTTAGTTTTGTACATTATTTATATTGTAATAACAAATTAATTTAATATCTATTAATACCGGTAAAATAGACGGTAAAACCGGTTGAACCGCGTACCGTTGGTCGTCCGGTTTAATGACCGGTACGATATTTAAAACGCTGCTATTTTTCCTCCTTTCACCTCCTACAAAATCCCTCCAAATTATTTTACATCACCTCCCCTCATCTCCCTTCCAGTAAAATCCCTCCCCTCCCTTTCCCTTACTCGAACCAAACATACCCTTAGTTTGTTGTTAATTCATCAAGTTGAGAGATAAATTGAGAAAATAACACAAGTTTGTAGTTATTTGGATGAGTTGAATTAATGCATGGATCCTGTTTGTTGAAATGTTTAGTTGAAATGTTTGTAAGAACTTCAACTCTTAAGTGACATTGAAACCTGATTCAGAGGATGCTTTTTGATGCGTTCAATTGTATATGCTCATCACCAAACAAGAATATTTACTTCCATATATTTAGTGAACTTGTTGGATGAAGAAAAACTATGATGGATTGAATGCAGAAATACCGGGCTTACCGGTGATTGGGAATTTACTGCAACTGAGAGACAAGAAACCTTACAAGACTTTTATCAGGTGGGCCGAGAAATATGGCCCGGTTTACGCTATTCGAACTGGCTCCAAGACAGTTGTTGTCCTCAACTCTATTGATGTTGCCAAGGAGGTGAGCCATGCAAACTTCATTTCTTCATCGCCATCCCGAACGAAGCCTTAATTCTTGTTCTCTTGGAGTTTACAAGAATTTTTACGTATGAATGGCCCGTCCTAATTTGTAATGTGATTCTTTTTTTTTTTTTTCTTCCCCCTTTAACAGGCTATGGTGACTAGATTCACATCAATCTCGAAGAGAAAGCTTTCAAACGCAATGAACATTATTTCTTGTGATAAAAACATGATTTCAGCCTGTGATTATGGTGAATTCCACAAGACATTCAAGAGGCATATTCTTAATAGTATGTTGGGACCTAATGCTCAGGTGTGTCTATATGTGTGTGTGTATGTGTGTGTGTGTGTGTGTGTGTGTGATTGCAGCCTTCTGGTTTTCTTTTCTAACCAAATTGTGGTAATATATCCTAAAGATGCAACTCACTCTACAACGTTTATTATCTTCAGAAACGACATCAAATTCACAGGGATACCATGACAGAAAACATGTTGAAGCAATTGCAAGCTTGTCTGAAAGAGAATCCTCTGGCAGCTGTGAATTTTAGAAAAATATTTCAGTCTGAACTTTTTGGACTGACATTGAAACAAGTAAGTAAGTCAGTCGGCGGAATCTTTTGTATGAAAAGAGAAATTTGTAACTTTAAAATAAGATCCTGATAGATGAAAAACAAAAAAAAAAAAATTGGTTGATCGATTGTAAACTAGTCAAAGTTGTTTACGTTTACAGGTTTTTGGACATGATGTGGAATCTTTATATGTCGAGGAACTTCGAACAACATTGTCTAAGCAAAATATCTTCGAAATTTTAGTAGTCGACCCTATGAAAGGCCTCATTGAGGTCGACTGGAGAGATTTCTTCCCATATCTAAAATGGATACCAAACAAGTCTTTCGAGAATAATGTCCTGCGAATTTATTCTCGTAGGCAAGCCGTGATGACCGTGCTCATCAACGAACAGAAAAAACGGATTTCCCGTGGGGAGGTACATTTGCGGCATTTCAATTCAGGTTTATCATTTATTGTACTGATTTTATTGTAATCACTCTGTTATGCTTCTCAGGAAGTGAACTGTTACCTCGACTTTTTGTTATCTGAAGAAAAAACATTATCTGAACAACAAAGGCTCATGCTATTATGGGAGGCCATATTAGAATCATCTGATACTGTTTTGGTTACAACTGAGTGGGCCATGTTTGAACTTGCTAAAGATCTAAAACGACAGGTGAATGCACTTTTTTCCCCCTTGAAATAATTCATGGACAAGTTTATTGGAATCTATCTTGATTTATTTTACTTATTATTGCACGCAAATAGGATCGTCTGTATCGAGAAATTCAAAGTGCTTGTGGAAATGATTAAATCATGGAGAAAAAGTTAAGCGAACTTCCGTTCTTATCTGCAGTTTTTCATGAGACATTGAGAAAGTATAGCCCAGCTCCTTTATTTGCTTTGAGATACGTTCACGAAGATACTCAAATAGGAGGATATCATATTCGAGCAGGAACTGAGGTAATGAATTGGTCTTCTATTTGTTACAATATGTGTATTCTATTTTCGATATTTAGTATCCTTAATAAAAGATAAGACAAGCTGTTCTTGGTAACTTAACAATATGCTGAATGTTGATAATAATAAAACAAAAAAAAAAAATCACCTGAAGTTTCAAGATATTAAAGAAAGTACATAGAAAAATGTTTCAAACTATAAAAGAAATAACTAAAATTGACGTTTTATTTAATTCTTCATCTTCGTTGGCTCTTTATCTAAAAAAACAAGTAAAACAGACATCTCAGATGTGCTTTTTGTTACTATATATCCTGATAATGTTGTTTTGCAGCCTTTTGATATCCACTTTCGGTCTAGAATGATTGCTAATTGGGTTAATTATTCATGCAGATTGCTGTAAATATCTATGGATGTAACATGGACAAGAATGTATGGGAAAATCCTGAATGCTGGAACCCCGAGAGATTTCTTGATGAAAAATACGAAATGATGGATTTACACAAAACGATGGCTTTTGGAGCTGGGAAAATGATGTGCCCTGGTGCCTTGATGGCAATGTTGGTGTCTTGCTTGACAATAGGTCGATTGATTCAGGGCTTTGAATGGAGGCTTAAGGATGGAGAAGAAGAAAATGTTGATATGATTGGGTTGATGACTCGGAAGCTTCATCCATTGCAGGTTGTTTTAAAGCCAAGAAATTGACTGAGCCAGTCATGGAATCTACTCCGACCCAATTCAAGTGTGGTTCAAACTTGAGATTTCACGTGTTTTTTTCTTGATGTTAGAACCTCGGCGAAGCTATAATAGCTTCGTGGACTTGCTTATTCCTCTTTATGTTTATCATATTTTCAATAATTTTATATGAGAAGCTTTTATGCTTATCTCGCATATATATAATTTTCGAATGTGCTAAGCTTAAATGACAGGCTCGCATAATTTGTGATTTGCGCCAACTACGGTGGTGGGCGCACATCAACAAAATACGGAGGAGGACACATCGAGTTCTCGAGGAGATGAAGCCCCGAGGGATCGGACATTGGAGAGGATGGCTGAAAATTTACGTCAGTTACAAGCCAAGGTGGACGACAGTCCAATAGGTTGGGCTAGAGGACACCCTTTCTCGAGGGACATCTTAGAGGCACCATTCCCAACCAACTTTCGGGAAATGAACTTTATGTACGACGGATCGACCGACCCATCAAGGCACGTGCAATCATTTGAGAATATGGTTGTATTGCATGTGTACTCTGATTCAGTGAGCTGTAGGGCGTTTCTCCTCGACCTTGAGGGGATGAGGACTAGATTGGTTCCACCAACTCCCTCTAGGGTCGGTGAGTGATTTCGAGGATTTTTCGGAGAGGTTTCTGAAAGAGTATGCAAGTGTGGTGGCCAAGGAGAAAACATACCTGACTTTGATAGTGATGAGGCAAGAAGAAGAATAATCTTTGATAAAATATGTTGCTCGATTATATCAGGCGTGCGTGGCGATTCCCTCGGCCTTTGACAAGTCAAACCTGGTGGATTGATAAGGAGTTTTCAAGTTGGCCCGCGTCAAAGTTCCTTGGCCAAGAGACCAACTCGAACATACGATGGGGTTCTCAAGAGGTGCAAAAAGTATGTGAACTGGGAGAAAACGGAGCAAGAGTTTGCTAAGTTTTAGCAGTTGGCTTGACCTGAGTTGAAGAAGGAAAGGGCTAGCTCACCCAGGAGAGAAGGCAGAACAGGTCAGATAGAGGTCGAGAAGATAGGTGGAAGGATCGACCTCTGATGAGCGGCCAGAGGTTTCACAAGTATACATCGCTGAAAACCCAGAAGTTAGTTGAAGTGCTAGAAACAGTCGAGAAGAAGTTGGATGGTCGGGATGTAACATGGCCAAGGTCGAGGAGCGAGGGACCTACTCAGCCCAAATCGGGTCGCTATTACAGGTTCTATAAGGATTATGGACATACCACGGAAAATTGCAGGCATTTGAAAGACGAGATTGAACGCTTAATCAGGGTAGGAAACTTGATGGAATTCGTATATCACGACCAACCGAAGAGGAAAAAAAGAGGAAGTGTAGAGAAGATTCGGTAGAAATGAGTGACAAAGATGAGGATGATGATAGAGAGGGTGATGAAGGATGTGGTGGTCAAAGAGGCCGGCGGGGAGGAGGAAACAAACGAAGAAGAAATAATGGAGGTCGAGAGGCCCAAGAGGAAGCAGTATCAGTTAAGATAGGTAAGAGAGAGAAGTAGGGATCACGTCTCAAATGTCGGTAATCAGTTTTCGAGTTGAGGACACATAGGGGGTTCTTGTACCCCACAACGATGCTCTGGTCAGCAGAGTACAATGTTAAGTGTGTATATATTGACACGGGTAATTTGGTGGACGTGATGTTTTATGATTGTTTCAAACAGCTCAATGAGGACTGCAATTTGGAGTTGAAGGAGGTTGTAAATTCCTTGTACGAGTTTAATGAAAGTGAGGTAGTTTCTGTGGGGGAGATTGCTCTGCCAGTCTCCCTAGGGTCGGCGGCACTCGTATGATTAGGATGGTTCGATTCGTTGTGGTCAGTGTAGAGTCGTCGTACAACATTATTATGGGAAGGACCAGCCAAAATGCTTTCCAGGCGGTGGTTTCGGCCTATCATATGACGATTAAGTAACCCGTTGGTGAGAACGTGGGGGAAATTTTGGGTGACCAGTTAACCTCGAGGAGTTGTTATCAGACTATGATGAGTAATAATCGACAGATCGCGAAAAGGATAGCCAAATTTAAGGAAGAGATGCTGGATCGACCAAGTGGGTCTAGGTTCAAGGAAGAGAGGTCTAGGCTCGATAGGCAAAGGAGAAAGTGGATATCCAGCCAGGGGGTGAGATCGAAGAAATACAAATGGTCAAAGGGTCAGATGATTGAAAATTCAGGATGGGGAAGGACTTGGAGGTAGACTTGTCAAAACGGGCTGAGACCTGAGTCGGGCCCGCCCCGCCCTGCTAGGGTCGGGCTGAGTTATTATAGGCCCGCTAGGGAGCGAGCCTAAATGGGCTAGCCCACGCGGGCTGCGGGCTGGCCCACCTTTTATAGAAAATATATATAAGTATATTAATATATATTAAATAGAGTAATTTTTGAAGCCCAACACCAAAAAAAATCATAGCATCCCACCATCATTATTTTTTTAAAGGTTGAAGCCCAAGCCCAACACGAAAAATTTCAAAGGGAAGAATCGAGCAGTGCCCAAGATGAGAAGTTTTGAATGATTGTGTGCCCTAATTTCATTCTTCCCATTTCTTAGCTTTCAATAAAAAGTTCGCCCCAGATACATCTCCTTATCTTCTGCATCATTTAATTAGAATCTCACCGCGATTGATGCGTGGCCCATCGGCGCAGCCTCGACGCTCGACTGTAGCATGTAGCTCCCCACCTGGTGGCCCGTTACCAACGGCGGCGGCGGCTGAGAGATTATGAGACATCCCCATCTGTCCTCCTCCATCTGATTCGTCATTTCTTCTGTCCGCGCAATCATCCTCACAATCCGTAGATAGGCTTAGCCTAAAAAAACCGTAATGAACTTCAGGCAGTGTTTGGGATCCTAATTTGTACATCGTTTATAATTATAGAATGACTACTTCTTTTTGTATCTTGCTTGGATATGTGTTGACTTATTTTGCTGGGTTTTTTTTTTCTTTTTGGTGGGAGACGGGCCAGCCTGCCTAGCCCGCAGCCCATGACGGGGGTGGGCCAAGTTGGAATTTTGAAGACCCGCCAAGATGGCGGCCCAGCCCACCCTGCCACGGCAAACGACGGGTTTCGACGGGCTGCGGGATGACCTGCCCTGTCGACCCTTTTTGACATGCCTACTTGAGGAAGCCGCTGAGGTTGAAACTTGTAAGGTTGATCAGGGAGTTTACTGATATCTTTGCATACACTGGTGAGGAGCTTACGGGGATTGACGCGAGGTTTATTGAGCACAGGTTGAATATCAATCTCAATGTTCGACCTGTGCGCCAAAAGTGAAGGTACCATGGAGCAGATATGGACAGAGTCGTTGAGCAGGAGGTCAACAAGCTGCTCATGGCGGGGCATGTGGACAAAATCGAATTCCCTGAGTGGTTGTCATACACGGTGATGGTGTCCAAATCAGAAGGCAAGTGGCAGATGTGTATTGACTTTAGAGGCTTGAATAAGGCGTTTCTGAAGAATTTATACCCACTCCTGATGATAGACTAGTTGATCGATTCTACCGCTGGTTGCGTGCTTCTCAGTTTGACTAGTTGGTCGATTATACCGCTGGTTGCCTGCTTCTCAGTTTGATGGACGCCTCGCAGGGCTATCATCAAATCTCATTGGCATAGAAGGATAGAAAAAGAGTGAGTTTTGTTACAAGCAAGGGAACATATCTCTATGTGGTCATGCCTTTTGGTCTGAAGAATACGGGGGCCACATATCAATGTCTGTTCGATAAAAATTATAAAGAGCAGCTGGGGCGAAACATGGAGATCTGTGTGGATGATGCGCTAGTAAAGAGCAAGGAAGAAGGTGAACATGTGGGTGACTTGAAGGAAACATTTACTACTTTATAAATATTTGATATGAAACCCAATCCTGCTAAGTGCTCATTTGGAGTAAAGTCAGGGACATTTCTTGGGTATATAGTGACCAAGAAAGGAATCGAGGTGAGCTTGAAAAAAGTGCAAGTCGTTTTGGAGATGCAACCCTCGAAGAGCGTGAAGGAGGTGCAAATTTTGACTGGTCAAATCACAAGTCTCAACAGGTTCATCTCAAAGGTGGTCGAGCATAGCAGCCTTCTATTTAGGACTCTGAAGAAGAGCTCAAAATTTCAGTAGAAGTGAGGCACAAAAGACATTTGATGAGTTAAAGTTATATTGGCCAATTTACCCTTGGTGGCCAAACCGGTTCAAGGTGAGGAGATGGTTTTGTACATTTCGATTGGTGAGGCGGCTATTAGCTCAGTATTACTTCAGGAAGGAGTGGCGCAATATTCGATATACTACATGAGTCGGGTCATGCAAGGAGCTGAATTGAGGTACGCTGAGATTGAAAAAGGAGCGTTGGTGGTGGTTGTAACAGTGCGGAAATTGAGGCCATAATTTTTAACGAATAAAGTAAAATGTGAGGACGAGCATTGCCTTTATGAAAAACGTTGGTCGACCTTCTATTTCAGGTCGACTAATGAAGTGGGCAGAGGTGTTTAGTGAGTATTCCATTTTCTACGAACCTCGAAGGGCGATCAAGGCCCAGGTTCTAGCAGATTTTATACAAGAAGAGACTACGATGGAGGTCGAATATGAAGGGAGGTGGTTGTTGTATGTATATGGGTCGATATCGAAGGGAGGAGCAAGTCATGGGATTGTGTTGATTTTACCCAAAGAGGACAACTTGGATTTCACGACCAAATTGGGATTTCGGGTGTCCACCAATGAAGCGGAGTATGAGGTGGTGATCAAAGGGTTGCAGTCGGCTTTAGCAGGAAGAGATCGAATGGTCCAAGTGCACTCAGATTCCCAATTGGTGGTGGGACAATTTCAGGAGGGTTTCGAGGTAAAGGAAAAAAGAATGCAGAAGTATGTGGATGAGTTGAAGAAATTACAAGGAGAATTCAATTCTTTCGAGCTTATACAAATTCCAATATGAGAGAATGGATGAGATGATTAACTGTCGAAAATAGCTCAAAACCTGGTCGATTGCAAGAGTATGAGTGTAATCTTGCTACACATGGAGAAAAGTGCGGTAGAAGTCGAAGTTGCGGAGGTCCAGAAGGTGGAAGATTGGAGGGCACCTATCTTGAAAGGATTGAAGAAAGAGATTTTAAATTGTATGAAGATGTTTTTCAAGCAAAGATGTGTCCTCTACAAGAGGCCATATTTGAGACCACATCTGAGGTGTGTAGTTGGTGCAGAAGGAAAATATGTGTTGAAAGAGGCATATGGGGGATCTTGTAGTGATCATATTAAGGTCGGAGCCATGGTGGCAAAAATTCTTCGAGATGGCTAGTTTTGGGCGACAATAAGGGAGGATGCAGCCTCAATGGTGAAAAGGTGCTTGTAATGTCAGAAACATGGTCCGGTCATCCATCAACCAGCAAAAACGATGACCAAAATATGAATTTCCAGTTGTTCGATTATTTATATTTTGAAAAAATAAAACGACATCGAATATAAATAACAGTATTTTAAAAGTAAAAAAAAAAAAAGAGAGAGATAATAGAACCAAAATATGAATTTTCGAACTTTTTTTTTTCCGGTCGGTTTCTTCTGATATTGTGCATTTCGATTGTCATTAACGTGTAATTTGTTTATCAATATTGTATACTCACAGTGCAAACCTTTTTAATGATTTGTTATAAAACAAACTAAAATTGAATTAAAATATTTGGTTTATTTGTTTCGTTAGCCAATTATTTCAATTAATAGATACAACTAAAATAATTTATTATTTATGTTATAAAAATATACTTTAGTGTTTTAATATTTATATTTAATATTTTATATTATTTATGGTTGAAAAGACCTAAAATATCTTTTTAAAATATATATATATACAACTTTTTTTTATATAATACAGTCGTTTCGATTATTTAAAAAATCAAAGCCGACATCGAATCAATAACCAAATTTTTAAAATAAAAGCAAATAATCGAATCAAAAATATAAAATTTGAACCAACAAATTTGTTTCAGTCAATCAGTCGATATAGTGCAATACGACAATTATTAACGTCCAATTCATCTGACACTGATGTGCACTCGAAGTGCAACTACTTTTTTATAACAATATGTTTAGTATTTATAATCTTTCATTTTTTTTTTTATATTATCAGTTGTTCAAAATAAATAATATATATGTATAGACAAAATGTAAGTATAATATTTTTATATAGTTTGATCGGTTATGTTATTGTTACTAGTGTAATACTCGCGCGCAGCACGGTGGGGTTGTTTCTTCAAAAGTTTTTTTTTACTTTATATTAAATATTTTTGTTTATAAATTAATAATTTGATTATAATGGGAAAAAAAGAGAGAAATACAAAGTATAAAAAAAAATCATATATTATTAAACACTTATCTATACACAACATTATTGGTTTGATTTTCTTTCAAACTTTCCTCTCCACAAATTAAAATTTTCAGACCTTTTCTATTAGTAACGCAGAAGACAGCGACATATAACTGACGAGCGACATATAACTGGCCATATAAAATGAATTGAAATCTTTTATCGCGACCGATTCGATCGTTTTTCTTTTTCTGATTTTATGCATTTTGTAAACTGAACATTTTTAATGTGCATATACATACTCAACATTGTGCATTTATACTAACATTAATGTGCGTTTATTAGATGTTTAATAAATTTCAATTTTATCTCATCATTATATTATAATTATGTTAAAAAATAAAATTGCAACAATGTCCCTATAAATTATCCAGTTTTCAGCTCAAACCCCCTCCCCCAAATGTGGATCTCGTCTGTCATACACTGCACAATAGTCACGGTCGTCTCTTGCCGCAAATTGGACTCGTCGTTGCAGTGTTCAGGTTGCCACCGTCGCCGGAGCACTTGTGAGATAGTGTCTGGTGGTCGATGTGCTTAAAATCAGTGGACCTAGGGTTCATACGACGAGCGTGTACGGAGAAATTGGGAGTGAACGGATGGTCAAAAGATATAGCAGGTCGGCATGGGATAAGGAGACGCGACGATGGCGGCTCTGGTTTGTTTATTGGTGGGCGACCGCTGTGGAGGGGATGGTGATGCCGACGGTGGGGTTCTCAAGAGGTGCAAAAAAGTATGTGAACTGGGAGAAAACGGAGCAGGAGTTTGCTAAGTTTAAGCAATTGGCTCGACCTGAGTTGAAGAAGGAAAGGGCTAGCTCACCCAGGAGGGAGGTGTGTCTGGCCGGAAAAGACAGTCGGTGATTGGGGCAGGCGGTGACGGGCGGGGACCGGTATTCACGCCCACAGCTTCTTGCCGGTGCCTGATACATGTTACAGGTCATAAGGTGGCGTATCTGGCCGGAAAAGATGACCAGCGATTAGGCGGACGGGCGGCTGCAGCCGATTGTGTGTGTATGTGTGTATTGTACGTGTGTGTGTGTGTGTATTGACAAGTTGTTTTGTGATTTTTTTTTTGTTTTTGTTTTTTTGGGTGTAGGGGCTTTATGGTGTGAATTAGACATTTCGTAGGGACTTTTGTGCAATTTCATGACTTTTATTATATTGTATTTTATTAGTGGGACAATTTTATAATTTATCAAAAAGTTCAATATATTGCACATTAACAATATGTGATATGCACGATATTATGAATTTACGAGCACATTAGGAAGACTGTTTCATTTTTACAAAATTACATAGTTATTAATTGGTTGGATCATAGGTCGGTTTGGTACCAACCGAGAGGATGTCGAAATCGGACTAATAGAAAAAAATATTAATATTATTATATACACGTCTTTAGTGTTGTAATATTTTCGATTTAATAATTTTTTTTATTATTTTGTTTTTTGTTAAGAAATGTGATATTCTATATTAATAAAATATAAGGTGCAATCTAGCAGTTATTAAAGTGCGAATCTTCTAACAGAAGGGTGCATGGTGCAGGTCGGTATTGTGCATATTGATTCGAACGGAAATTTGTAAATTATATTATAATTATATTTAGTATATTAATAATTTTATTTATTATTTTTATATGTTTTTTGTTGAAAATTTTTGAGTGTGCCGGTTTTCGATATATAATTTGCAATTTGATGGTCCTGATAAAGTATATATGTTGTTTTGTAAAGTGCAGCATGTTGTTTTATAAAGTGCAATGTCTTGATGTATAATGAAACACTGTAATTTTGGTACGTTATCATGATCATGTTATTCATAGTCACTAATGTGCAATTCGTCTAACACTAACGTGTTATATGAAATACATTAACGTGCAATCAGTGTGACATATTATTTATAAATTAATTTACTATTTGTTTATATTATTTATATTATAAAAATATATTATTTAAATTTAACCTAAATATTTGAAATAATTTATTGTTTATATTATAAAAATATATTTAATGTTTTAATATGTTCATTTAATGATTCATATTATATTATGTTGAAATGACTATAATATATGGGTATAAATAAACAAAAATAATATATATATATATATATATATATATATATATATATAATAATAAGAATTACCATTTAACAATAGTAAGTTAATCCTTGGTCAAAACTGGTCAGCATTAATTACATGTCACTTATAGTATCTTTTTAATATTTTTTTTAATAAAAACGGACAACATTAGATGTTGTCCCTCAAATGAGGAGTTTGTTACTTTATTTTCAAAAAAGTTTGGCTGCTATTTAAATTTGGTGTATTGAATATTTGTGATGGTTTGACACGAGGTGCATATCAAAAGCTAATAATGCACGGGCTGCATCAATTAAATTTGGCTATTAGTTACAAAAAGCTAATTTTAAATTTGAATGTAAATGTACGTCAAGATTGCTAATTCGATTAAACATCAGCTAATTATATTCTTTAAATCTAAAACCAAATATTCGATTAATACAATTGCTTTGTTTGGCATCTTTTGTATAATAAATAAATTACAACTGATTTAATAATAAAAAAATTACATGCTATTTTTCTAACCATAAAAATATATTTTTGTAATTTAAAAATATCGGAAACTTTTTTTTCTATATAATCGGCTAATAGCCTCACACATATGTTTTGATTAGCAGGTTTTAAAAAACAAAAACAAAACGATTGATTTAAGGGTAAAAATATTTTTTTTAAAAAAAGTCATTTGTTTATTTCTTTTGAAATCATTTTCTCTAACCATCAAATCGAGTAGTCTCAATTAAAAAATAAAGTTGCGGTTGATTCAATTGTTTTGTTTGACAATTATTTATAGAAAAATAATACACGACTCTAATTTTAAAACGATCAAGATTTTTATTGTCAGTGTTTAAATCAGAAATTCAAAATAAGAATAATCTCCATATTTAAATTAATTTAATTGTAAAACGTGATGTATACAATATTTAGATAGATTTATCACATATCATCCCCTAAATTAATGATTTATTTTTTAAAATTTCAAAATACCAAATCAAATTTTTACCATCTTTGTTTAAATTAGAGATTCAAAATATCTTTATCTCCATGTTTAAATTGTTTTAATTGTAAAACATGATGTATACAAGATTTAGATAGATTTATTACATATATCCCCTAAATTAATGAAATTTGCAAATGGCCCTTGTCATTTATCAAATTTTCAACACATGTCCTTGTACCAAAAACTTCATTTTTTTACAACTGTCGTCGAACACCTGCTGACTGTTACGGTCGGCCGTCATCACTTGTCGGTATCCATACGGCTCCGACCATCGGACGATCGGTCAACCAGAAAAAAAAAACTGGTGGTGTTGCAGTGACCGTCGTCGACAATTGTGTCAAGCAATATCGTTGTCGTCGACCATCGTCATCGTCTTTAACGCTAGATGAAGAAAAAAAAAGAATCGGCGACGGTGATAACGAGCGACGGCGATGGTGTAGCAGCGGTGATTAGCGGGCCGTCGGCGGTGAAGGTCGACGAAGACGATGTTGCTTTACGGCGTGGATGCCAGCCAGTTGCAGCGGCGGAGGCCGACCGGTGCGGCTTAGACCACCATGTGTGTGTGTATGTGTGTGTTGTGTGTGTTCTGTGTGTTGTGTGTGTATGTTTGTGTGTGTGTATGTATGTGTGTGTGTTTTGTGCGGTGATGTGTATGTGTGAATGTGTTGTCCGTGTGGCAGTTGATGTGGCGCGTGTGGAGAGAGAGAGAGAAAAATGAGAGAGATGTGATGTGGCATATAAGTCCACTATTTGTGTGTTGAAAATTATCCTATTACCTTTAACGAGGATATATTTTTTTTTTAGCTGTTAGATCATCAGATCTAATGGTTACAATTTATTTTCATTTGTCTCAATAAGCACCATTCTCATATAAATTAAACCATGTACACGTGCATATGATTTAATGTGGCGCGCGTGTGGAGAGAGAGA
>CACSLK010019251.1:6421286-6431993 GCA_902706635.1 Striga hermonthica | reverse complement strand
GAATCTTCTTCTCTCTCTCTCTCCTTGATCTCTTTATCATACATGCCTCTCCTTTCCTTATCTCATCCGATTTCCTACAAAACAAAGTACCATAATAAGATCCATAATATCTTATTTATGGAATATAAAATAACTGTAATTAAGGAAACAAATAAGCAAAGATCTTCCCTGTTTCTGTAGTTCCAGGTGCTTGTTCGAACCTTCGAACTAATGCCAAAATAAAATATATCTTTCAATATTATATACAATTATATTATATTAGCTATTCAATTAATTAAAAGACTCAATTAAGTGATCTAAATTAAGTAGAGTTCATGGGCTACATAAATTGATATGGGCTTATTGAGTGGATACCTAATATTACTAGGGTTAGGTGATAATGGGTGGCCTACCCTATTAGTATATATAGACCCTCTTGGTAATGGTCCCCAACACACTAAATCAAACATAGTTCTCTTTTCTCCCCATCAGAATCGAGAACGACGGTCCCATATGAGGAATAAGGCGATTTAGTTGAGGAAGGCCATAAAACCAACACCGTTCGTGATCGAGGATGTGTTCGTGGTCCAAGTCGTGTTCCATGATGATCGAATCTATAAATCCACTTAAGGTACGCTTCCGCTATCTAGTTTGATTCTCAATTATTTGATATGAAACCTCCTTGGATATAGTAATGGTTTTCGCATAAAGCTAATTCCAACAGATTGCAGTCCGACCTATTTTTCTTTATAATTATATATTTTTACTAAAAAAATATATTTTAATAAATAATGTAAATATAAATAGAATAGAATATTTACTAATATAAATATACATTTTTTTAAATAATATGACGTAACTACCCGGCTAAGTACATAATAGTACAGAATGTAGGACGTTTACGGAATCATTCCGTCGAGATTTGTAGCTGTTAAATTATCATATAATCGTCGGTAGTTGATCTAACGGTTACGAACTCCGACGGAAACTACGGAATCATTCCGTCGAGATTTGTAGCTGTTAAATCATCATATAATTGTCGGTAGTTGATCTAACGGTTACGAACTCCGACGGAATGGTTTCATAACGAATCGTAGCATCACCCCAGAATGTAATGTAACTGGATGTTATTTAACAAAACGTTTTGCCACTTCTTCGATAAAAGATTTTGTCATATTTGTTGTGTGGTGCTCCTGACTTGTCATCTTATATGTGATTATTATTTTCAAATTAAAATGGTATATTTTAAAGATTAAAAATAAATAGAAGTATGAGAATTTAAAGAACAAGTACTAAGTTTCATTAAAAATGTATGACGGACCAATCAACCGTGTCTTTTAAATGAAATACATTTCGGGACGAACATTTAATTATCGACTCTCACTGTACCAAAAAAAAAAACTGTACCAAAAAAAAAAAAAAAAAAAATTATCGACTCTCATTCTTTCTTATTTTACTTCACAAAACTTTTTTGTTTTGGACACACAAAATTAAGTTTGAGATAAAATGTCTCTACCAAGAAATCATGATACAATATGCATAGATAAGGTTACCTCCAACCGAAAAAACTAATTATCAACTCATTTTTACAATAACTGACACATTAAATAGTAATTTAGCTGAAAAACGCGTTCTCAAACTTACAAGAATATTCTTGAAATATTCTCCTTCACATCAACTTTTACAACTATTCAATACCACCCATACATTTTACAACTTTACAAATTACATCACATTATTATTTTATAAATCTAATTGGAAATAAATGTATTAAAATTAATTATTCATCACACGAGTAAAAATTGCAAAGTAGAATTATCTGTACACGAGAAATATTCATCAAAATTTGAAAATTAAAATACACGAGCTAAACTAATTACTTACATTGAGATGCTCATAAAGTAATTATCCGTACAGATAATAGGTTCAATCGATAATACGTTTACGTAAAAATAATGTAATACGTAAGTTGATATTTCATTTATGATCAAAAGAAAAATAAATTAATTATGACTTGATAATTCATACACATAAAAAATATTAAAGTACATATTTTTTTTATATGCGATTGAGAAATATAATAAATTACTTATACAAATTGACAATTCATATACAATCAAAATACATATATGTAAATTACGCCCGAAACAATAGCTTTCTTATCTAAACATTAACAGTACTTTAGAAACACATAAAATATTTTTTTTTTCTAGTTCGAAACATTGTGTGCTTGGAAATATTTTAAAAATATTTTCCCTCATTAAATTAGTTTTACTAATACTTTTTTAACTGTTTGATTAAGTTTGTTATCTAACATCTCACCCCCACACACTCTATATTATATATAATTGTTTGGTATATTTTATAGTTTCATGTATATTTGATGAAATAGATAAATTCAAAATTAAAATCATCTTATCTAATTAACAAAAAATACATAGAAAAAATATTTTTATAATAAAAATTAATTATATGATTATTTTTTAAAAAATAGCTATTAAGTCAGATTCTGGCTATACGAATATTATACTTGGATGCATAGGTTTCTGTTTGTCCCTAAAAGTAACGAGATGACTCCATTTATATAATTTCATTTGAAAATTCCATCGTGTATTTCAACAAATATCACATTTTTTATATGGGAATTTTAATAGATTTAATTTTTTTTTTGATTTTGTTTGGATATTTTAGTTTAGTTTGGTTAATTTTGAAAGAGTTGATATAATTAGTTGTTAGTGGGTATATTAAAATAATATTAAAAAAATAATTAAAATTGATTTAATGTAAAAGACTAAAAGTTGAAGAAAAATGATTTGAAGTGATGGTTAGTTAAAATTATGTGACTGGATGAATAGTGAATTAAAGTTAAAGTGATGTGGAAAAATAATTGATTGATATTATTGATATATATTCATAATATTGATAATATTGGGGTTGAGTTAAAAATGGTTGAATTTTCTTCAGAACTTTTAAATCCAAACATCTTCTTAATGATTTCAATTACAATTATTCATTGTTGTGTGAATTTTCTTCGATTTTTTTGGACTGTATTTCAATTGTTGCCAAAACTTTAATTGTAATTGTAAAAAAAAAAAATTGTGTAAGTTCCATTGAAAATTAATTGCAGTGGCATATCCAAAATAATTTCATATTGGGGGTATATTTAGTTAATAGAAAAAGTATACCATTAAAATAAAATAATGTCGTTAAAAATTATAAATTATAATTTTCAGAATTTCTCATATTTCTCATTTGTAATATATTTTTAAGTTTTAACACTATAATACGGTCACAATAAGTTAAAAAATATTTAAAAAATTGCATTTTTTTTTTTCAATTCAACGTAAGAATGAAAATAATATATTTTTTAAAAATTTTATGAACAAAAAAAATTTATATTGTAGTATAGTTGACTCAACTTGACTATATAATTGATGGATTTATAAATTATGAACATATAACTATAATTCCACATATATTAGTTAAAAGCGATATAAAAAATATATTTTGAAGTTAGAGAAGACATTATGTTGCAAAAAAGAGAATAGAGTTATCATCAAGATTAAAAAAAAATAAAATTAGAGGCTAAAATTTTAATTTGAGATTTTGTCATATTTTCTTTATTTGTGATACCGCGTTTATGTTATAACATTAATAAAGTTATGAGTTGAATTAAATTATAGTAGATTGAGTTGTGAAGTAAATCATTATGTATTTTTCTTTCTTTTAATTTTATTTTAAAAAATATGAAGGATAATTATGATTATAAAAAATATTCCAACAATTGTTGTTAGATACTTTATCCTAGATGTTTTGGGATGAGGGCTTTTGTCGGCCTATAAACATGGATCTGTCCAAGATTCCAACAAAATATTTTTGTCAGAAACCTTTCATTGGAAAATTCAAAATATATTCGTTAGATTGTTTTTGAAACTCCACTAAATATATTTTCGTTTAATTTTTTAATGGTATCTCATCATTTTTCTTATAGTAAAAGTAGGGCTCTAAATCAATCAAAAGGTTTACATTATATGTATAATATTGCGTGCAACTAATTAATGTGAAAGTTGTTGATAATGTAGAAAATATAATACACTTAATGTAATATTTATTAAATTTGATAATTAGTAATTTTTTGAAAACAAACAAGATACATCGAGGTTGAAAAGTCTTTAATTATTTTATTAGTATTATAGTAACTAAACAAGGTGTAGGAATGACATTCTACCTGATAAAAATATAAGACTAAGCAATGAGAAAACATATAGCTCGCACCATAAGTCAAAAAAGTGATAAAATATATTAATGTCTTATATCAGTTAGAGCTGGCTAATGGAAAATATAAACATATTCAAGATGAATATTTATTTTAACTAGAACTTTTAAGTACATAAGAAAATATATTTTTGGCATTAAAAATTAGTATATAAGTCTTAATTTTTTTAGTTACAAATTTAGTTACTGTCTACCATTAAATTTTTTATATTTATTTGTTACCCTTTTTATACGTAATATTCACATTATTTCTTTCAAATGATGTTTAATTTGACCAATGTGTTGTAAATAAAATATAAATAATATACTTATTTTTATCGATATAAAATAATATATATATATATCAATACTAATTTAGAATATTAAATGGACCTAAAGTATCTTATAAAATAAATTACAAATCCATGTTAAACAATTATATTAAGTATGAAAAAGACATAAGATAAACTTGTGCTATATTTTGCTTACATAGATTTTAAATATTCATACAAATAAGAAAAATGTACAAAATTGATATAAACTTACAACTATTATCAACATTAACTATGTGAATTAAAAGGATAAATAAATGAGTTGTATTTTAAACAATTACTCAGTTACTGCATTAAATGAACACCATAATGGTTGTAACATATAACATATATTTTCATTGAATACGAAAATGAGTTAATAACTTAAAATTTTATCAAAAATTTGGAAAAAAATTCTAAACTTTTTAATCTTATAACCAGTAAAAATTTACATTTTTGTCAAATATATTAAAATTATAAAAAAAAATATAAGTAATATTGAATAGTATTTAAAAAATTCGATTATATTAGTTGTAGCCTAATAAGTAAAATATTTGATTACAACGTACTAATATAAAGTACGTAAAAAAAAATGACGCAATACATATTTTTTTCCTAAAATGACAGAGGAATTATATAAATAAAAACCGCACAAAGTGCGAAGAGAAAGCAGCCAAAAGCTGAATAGTACAACCAAATGCTGAAAAGACTGGGAGACTGATCCGAATGTCGCCTAGAGCCTGCTAGCAAAGCTAGAAAAATAAACTCGCAACTACACTAAAACAACTAACACAAATAAAACTAACACAATTAAAAAAAATATCCCAACCGGATAATGCCTGAGTGTACGACCCCGACGGGATAATAAATTCACACTCGGGCGCACAGAGGCCAAATGACCCAAACCAAAACACAAACCTAAACAACACAAACACAAAGAGAGCAACCTAAAATAAAGGAACCTAATCTATCAACAAACAAAGCCCTTACCCAGCGAGATAGCTAAACCCAGCACAAGGCACCAGCGAAACAAGGATTAACCACCCCACAGCTTGACCTAAAAGCTGAAACGCCACTCCCGCCACAACCTAATTCCTAGCAAAGGACGAGTCCCGAGCCTCGAGCCACTCCAAGGATAAAGCCGACCCACAGTCGGAGGAGCATCGATCATCCCCCACACACCAGCCTCCCGAGACCCGGCCAACACCACTGGCCTAGATCCGGGCTTTCCTGGAGTCCTCCAAGGTTAATGTGATAAGATAATTATGAGCGTTTTCGTTTCTCTAAGGTCGGCAGTTAGGACTTGGTTACCTGAGTTGTATGCCTTTCTTGCGTACGCTTTTGTTTGTCTACGGGAAGAAGTAGGTTTCCTGTCGTTGGTGTTTACTCGGGGAATATAGCTCACGTGAGAAGTAATCATCGAGCCGCTCTTTCGGATTCTTTTGTCGATCTTTGTGGGCGAGGCCCCAGATGCACCCAAACTAAAGGTGAAGACCTCTTTGTCACCTCGGCGGATCCTTTCGGGTTTACTCCTCTGTCATCGTCTTCATCATCGTCTGGAATCTTCAAGGATCTCCTTTTACGTTTGAAGTCGAAGTTTTTTTTTTTTAAATCTACATACTTGGGATTGCTGATTAATCTCATCAAAGCTGATAATAGACTGAGGCATTCGTCAGTATTATGTCCCGGGCATTTATGATAGGTACAATATTCATATTTGTCAAGTCGGTCATCGGGGTACGAATTGGCCTAGCTTCGGGTATGATTCCCTTTCCTTTTAATTCTTCGAATATAGTGGCAGCCCCCCACCGAGTAGAAGGTGTGATAACCCAATGTCCAATCTTTTGCATACTGCTTCCAAGCTGCTCTTACCTCAGTATATCTTTAGGATCTCCTCTCGATGGCCCCCGAATTGAGGTTTTCCAGACGAGCCTCCAAAATGCTTCTTGTTCTTCTTCTTTCCCTCAGGCCTTGACTTCGGTTCCTTAAAGGTAAAGTCGAAGTTTGGTATCGACATTGACTCTTCAGCAACTATATGATGTTGTGCTCGGGCCAAAAAAATCCTGAAACGTGTTAGGCTTATTCTGGCACAATGTCTATCTAAACAGGGAGTTTGGCTTTAGACCAGCTATTGCAGCGACCAACAATGTTTCGGGGTGGAACGGTTCAATGTTTTGAACACAATCATTAAACTGAGCGATATAATCTTTTGCGCTTTCATCTTCTTTTTGGACGATGTTCGCTATTGACTCCTTTGGGATCAGGCAAACCTGAGCTCCTATGAAGTGAGATCTGAACCTGACCTCAACTGCTGCCATTTCCAAATAGAGTGATATTGCAATGAGTGGTACCACCTGAGGTCCCAAAGTCAGGGAAAACATTCGGCATCTTAATGCGTCTGAAGCGCCGTGTAAGTCCATCCATGAGGTGTAATGCCTGAGGTGGGCATCGGGATCCAAGGTTCCATCATAAAGACCGATTTGATTTTGATTTTTCCAGGCAACGACTCCAACATGATCTCGGGGGCCAATGGCTAGTTGGCTTCCAGATATACATGTTCTGAAGTAGGAGTTCTCCTAGGGGATTCTTCTTGTGCTTTCTATCGAGTTTCTAATTCGACAATTTTCTTTCGCATGATTTCCAATTCTGCTGACTCTTGCCTAGCGGAAAGACTTCATTCAATTTGCTGGCGCAAGTCGGTTTGTCTCACGGCTTGTTGCAACAACAGTCGTACAGTAGTTGGGGTTCTTTGACGTTGACCTGAATGGCTTTCAGCCGTCATTTATTGAAGGTTGGCCATCGATGGAGCTACGACATTAAGGGAGTTGGCGTTAATTTGAGCTGTAACCCTCTCCATTTGAGGTTGTAGCGAGTTATCGAGCGATTGCAAAGTCCCGTTTGACGTGGCTGCATCAATGATGCGTCCTTGGGTCGGTGGCGTTCGTGGCTTTGCTGGGGTGACGGGCGCAAAAGATTGTCCAGAAACTGGCAAGGAAGTTTCTGGCATCGTTTGGCCCATGAGGGTGGAAAAACCCTTCACAAACTCTTTTTTGAAACATAGTAGCAAAGTCTGGTATCGCCAACATCATGGTGGTTCTTCCGGCGGACAGAGCGGTGCCTCGGCTGTTGCCAGCCCTTGATGTTTGATCATGTTGTCCTGATTGTGACATGATTTTTCTCTTGAAGCGTAAACGAAAGCGATATGTGACACACCTTTTCTGGATCAAAGATTAACTCCAAATACATTGGGAGCCCTTCCTCTAGCGCCAAATTATTATTATGCGAAAATTAACAATGATAAGGTGAGTGATTAAGGACAAAAATGTTGTAAAGCGTTGTGAGTTTTGTATTAGTGTAAGATTGAATCGGTTTTCGATGAATCGAGCTATTTTTGCATGTGAGTATTTTATGTCCGGAAAAGATCCTTGTACAAGAGTTAATTCTCCTATTTATAGTAACTTTTTTTCTCGATGTTCGAGGTTGGTAAGGCAACATTTAATGCAAAGCTACTTTACGTAGGCAGTTATTCTTCAGGTAGGCCCGCAGGTCATGATTGGGGCACATGGAAAGTTGGAACACGTCGATGCCTAGTCACCTGATATTGATCTCGGCCTCAAAAAGGATCTCAAATTCTTAGAAGTCGGTTGCCCCACCGGGCGTGAAGTCGGTTCTTCATTCGGTCTGAGTCTAGCTCTCCTTATTCCGAGTTTAATCCGTGTTTAGTTTTCCTTAAGTTGGGTTGACTAGGTCGGTTGTCAACATTAAGCATAAAAGCATTCTCTTTTTCACCCACATCATCTCCACATATCATTCCAGTAAAATTTACTCATTTAAAAACTAACTCAGATTGGTTGATACATTTAAATAAAAATTTGTGGGATCCATTATCTCACTTTCATATTATTTTTATATTTATATTTCA
Organism: Striga hermonthica; assembly: GCA_902706635.1. NCBI lineage: Eukaryota > Viridiplantae > Streptophyta > Magnoliopsida > Lamiales > Orobanchaceae > Striga > Striga hermonthica. The sequence goes on along the minus strand of CACSLK010019251.1, from coordinate 6,423,527 downwards.
CAAAATATAAATACAATATTATTTATAGACTAAAATAGTCATTGTATATCTATATATTTGTTGTATATAGAAGATTGGTTTCGTAGAGAAACTTTGGCATTCAATATGTTAAATGACAAATGTGTAACTCATTACATTTTTATTTAAATGACCGTGTGGCATTGGATTGAACAAGCCAACCATACTTAAATGAGCTTCCGTTAATGCCAATGCGGATGCACTGCAAAATACGAGTTTTTCCAAATTTATAGGTCTTGGTTGGCAATTAGCTATTAGCAAATAACGGATTATAATAGTTATTTTGACCAGTTGTGCTGGACCAACTATAAGTACAAGTTGTTTTGTAAAAATATATTGGTAAAAAGTATGGAGGTTGTTTTGGAAATATGTGTTTATATGATTACTTTTAAAGTAATTCGCATCCATTAGATTTGACGCTATGAAGTATATTTAAATTACGTCATAATTATAATAATTAATATGAAAACAATAAACGTTTCCTGATTTCACCCTCAAAACTCGTTTATGTTGGTGTGAGGGTGAAATGAGCCACTTGTTAGTGTGGATCGGCTCGATTTGTTAAGGCTTAGTGTGGATCGGCTCGATTTGTTAAGGCTCACAAATGACGCATTTTGTTTAACAACTCTGGGGTGGACTATATAGTGCTTGTATATAATCCTCTACAAATTTACTCAGTACAGAAGGCTTAAGCATTCAACAGAAGGAACTTCCCACAACCAGAAACACACGATATTCAAGAACATAAAAGGCCAACGAAGAATAACCGAAAAACTCTGTTTCATTTCCAGAATATTGTCATCTGCGCTACATCATATGCAGAGCAATTCATGCTGTCATAAACCATTCATTACACAAAATCACCCCCCAAAAAGGCTAAATAATAAGCAAATCCCACCAGACATCAACCAATCGCGCCACAACGGTATCCCAGCGGAATATGAATATCCTTATTGTCAAAATACCAGTCTAGGCTCCACCTTCAACCAAAAAACTCGTGTGCCTTGTGTGTGTTTGAATATAAGAGACTACCAGCAAACGAAGTAATCCTTCGGTTTGGATTAGATTGGATCCACAAAACAAAGTCGAATGATTATGTGAGGGAGATTTTGAGAACCAGCCTGAGAATATTTGCAGCAGTCATGTGATAGGGAATTCAGAAGGTACAAAGATCAAGCCCAGTTGGGCGGGAGTAAGATTTTTGAGGCAAAAATCAGAAATCGGTGAAAGAAGTTTGTTGTGGAGGGTTTTCACGAAAATGCAGCAGCACCCCATTGCTGGGGAGTGCTGTGAAGAGTGTCGCATACTTTTGATGGAGGCCAGTAGCAGAAGAGGTATCTACCAACAATGTACTCGATAGGCAGTGGGCCCCTGTAGAAAGCAACAAATCTGATCAGAGAGTTGTAGAACTTTTGTGTTACTCAATAAAGAAATATTTTTCTCAGATAATTCAAAGACTACCCTTGAGGTTTCGACTAATAACAACAAAACCTAAATCCTAAATATCTTCCAAATTACAAGAAACCCCCTTAATCACAATTACCCTTGAGATTTTGTATTTTTGAAGTGAGGTTCAATTCATAAAGTGGATATAATTAATTTACAGTAATCTAACCTCAAGTGAATCTTTTGTAATTAATCCTAATAGCCTAGTTCTTATGTGGGAGTACACACTAATCACAAGGAAGAACTACAGATAATAAATAATATCCATCAGAACAGAAAGCAACAGGAATACGTTTGCAGGGACGGATTATAGTATAGTGTGTAAGCACATTGATTACCAGTTATGAGAGTCCAAACTATTGTTTCGGTTGTCCCCTAACACAAACACGCAGTCCTCCGGTACAAGCTACAAAAGAAAGAAAACCATAAACCTTCTTCAAATTATAAACTGAAGGCGGTAATTTAAAAGGTTAGAAAAAAAGCACAAGGATTTACCATTGGGTCCATTAAATACTCAATTGGCTCCAAGATGAAGTCCTCGTCTTGAGTTACACCATTGACCAACAATTTTCCACCATGAACCTGCCCAAAACATAAAAGTTGGACACATGATTGGAGAAGATGAAGCAATGATTTATTCTAAAAGCACAAAAGGTTTCTTACTTCAACGCAATCACCAGCTTTTGCTACTACTCTTTTGATGAACACCTCAGACGGACTAAATCCAACTTCCTAGGCAAGAGAAAATAATTTACGGGTTATCTCCAAGATCGAATA
>CACSLK010019251.1:6408628-6420005 GCA_902706635.1 Striga hermonthica | reverse complement strand
GTGTTCGATCGAGGGAAATGTCAGGGGTATTCTTGTCATGGGGACGACTCTAACGGAAACGACTCGGATTCGAGGCCGAATCCTGCTCAACCGGAGGAGAATGATGAGGATTATTATTATTATTATTATTATTATTATTATTATTATTATTATTATTATTATTATTATTATTATTATTATTATTATTATTATTGAGTTGGTTAGGAAAATCTTAGGAGAATATTTATTTCTTGTTTATCAAGTTAGAAACTCTATTTATTGTAGTGTTTGATGGAATGACGGATCAGTTGAATTTGAGAATGAAAAATTGATCGTGTTTTCTTTTGGGAGAGTATCCCGTGTTCTGGAGAGAGAATCTCCTTGTATCTTCCCGTTCGTTCACGCTTTCGCTACATCAGTATGTGAATGTGTTGTGCATGTGTCTGTGTGTGTATTGCTTGTGTCTATGTGTGTATTGCCTATGTTTTGTGTATGTGTGTGTGGAGAGAGAGAAAAATGAGAGAGATGTGATGTGGCATGTAAGTCTACTAATTGTGTGTTGAAATTATCCTATTACCTTTAATGAAGATAAAATTTTATCTTTTTTTTTTAGCTGTTAGATCATCTAATCTAATGGCTATAATTTATTCTTATTTCTTTCGATAGGTATCGTTTTTATATGAACCCAACTCTGTGCATATGACTGAATACTAATTCTAAATAGTACACCACGGTTTCGATAATTCAATTGACGAAAATCAATTCTGGATGATTGTTTTCACCCCTCTGAGGTGAAGGCCATTCTGGAAATCAATTCCCTTGATCCCATGCTGGTAGATAAGTGGAAATGGAAGCTTGATCCCAAAGGAAAATTCTCAGTTGCTAGTTCCTATTCTCATCTGGTGTTGAACAAATTGAGGGACCTTGATGTAGCAGAAAGTAGTGACTCTGCTCTGAAGGATAGGAAAGTCAGGAACCGAAGTTGGAGGTTGAGAGTAAAAGGCAAGCTTAAGCATTTTATCTGGAAATGCTTTAATAACTCCCTCCTTACTAGTCTGGATTTCAAGAAGAGAGGTCTTGCAGTGGACCCCAGATGTGTTTGCTGTGGTGAGGATTGGGAATCTGTCGAACACACTCTGCTGCATTGTGATAGGGCTAGAAGGATTTGGAAGATGGCTGCAGTTCATTGGAAAGAGGTTGGGGATTCTGTTCCATTCAAGAATTGGTGGGCAAATGTCAGTTCTGTGAACAAAAAAAAAATCTCAGAAGCTCGTATTGAACTAACCACCTACATTCTTTGGTGGTTATGGAAGGCTAGAAATCTTTGATTGTTCCAAACCATTTGGATGCCTGATATTGCCATTCTTAATGCAACACAGAAGGACTGGATGGAGTTTCAAGCTTATTGCCATAAAGCAATGTAGCAGTGAAGAAATTAGCAGACTACTAGGTCCTTTTGGTTCAATGGTGTCTCTTTTTCCTCATGATGCTCTGTATTTTTCTGGTTTATGTGTTGGTGTTGTTTCTATTGTTGCAATTAGAGGTCCTCCAGAATTTTTTCTGCTTCTAATCTGCTTAGCTTTAGGTTTCCTTGCAGTTAGGTTTCTTTGCCTTGGATTTGTTCATATTATTTGATGATATATAAGTATGCGGTTTTGAAAAAAAAAAAAAATTGACGAAAACGAGAACAGTTGCGCAAACTCGCGCATTGAATTATGAATTATTTTACCTTTTGGGAAGAGGTCCTTTCGTGCATTATTTTTTTGAATTATTTTCTCTTTTTCAACATGCCCTATTTGGTTCAAAATTCAAATAAAACTACTACTAATACTATGTACGACATGGGTGTTTGAGTTAATGAATATACATGTAAAGTTATTTATGGCTAATACCAAACCTAACTCGAGAGAAAAAATAATATAAAAACAACATCACAAAGCATAGATTTTCGCCATGTCAACATCCGAAGCGTGAGAATCTGTCATCTAGGCTCAACACGTTCTCAATTAATATATAAGGGGAAGGGGATAAGGGGATGGTCAACACACGCTGTTATAGTTCATTCGTAATAAACCCTCATAGCAAGGGGTAATATTGGTATATAATCCATCTCTCTTTTATTAAAAACTCCCAAATCTCGTCGAATTTTCTCCTCCCCACAAATCCCTACCTGCCGTTTTGCGCCTTCTCCGCCAATCGCCGGGGAAGCCCCCCCCTACGCCGCCTCAAGGGTTTTGCTCTTCCCAAAACATCCGCCGCCGATCATCCTAGCCTTCGCTCTCTCTTCGGATCGGAGCCTAACTTTCAATTCCCCCATACTTTTTCCGGTTCTTCGCTAGTTGTTTCAGCTACGATGTATTTCTTTGCTTTGTAGAGCTCTCTCTCATCTCACAGTTCGTCTCAGATCCCGTAGGTTTTATTAATGTATTATTCAATTTCGTGCAATTCGTTGTTATGGCTACACGGTTCACCGTCACCCGCTCGGCCTCCATGGCCGCAAACCTCTCTGCCGCCTCCGGCAAAGACGGCTACTCGCTGTTGTTTCACGGTATCTCGAAGCGATCGCGGATTTTTCAACACCCATTGTTGGGAAAACCCGATCCGAGCTATTCCGGATTCTCCCGCCCTGGATTGGCGACTGATTTCAGAAGACCGATGCCGTTTTCTCAGGCGATTCTGTCTGGGGAAATTGTTGGTGGAAGGATTCAATCACCAGTTATCGTCGGGTTACTCTCTCTGCTGAAGCAATCTATTGGGTCTTCTGGGGTTTCTTCTGCTCAGGCGTCCTCAACCCTTCCTTTCATTCATGGTTCTAACTGGTTGCCATGTAAAGGGCCCGCAAGCGCGGAGGTGGACAGGGGAAAGGCACTTTGTGGTACCGATTCCGAGTGTCTGAGCAAAGGAACTTTGGAGACTCAGATTGCTAGTGGTGGTGGCCGTAAGTGTTCTGAAGCATTGGCGGCCATCAAGAGTGGTTGTGCAAGCAGTGTGAAGGTTCTGCAACAGAAACGTGGTGGTAGTAAGTCTGATAATAGTTGGCCTTTGAAAATGTTGAACTTTTGTTTTACCTCTGAGGATGCTAAGGCGGCTTTCACTGCCGTCAGTGTTGGCATTTTGTTCAAATCAACTTTGGCGGAGCCGAAGTCGATTCCCTCAATGTCTATGTACCCGACACTTAATGTGGGTGATAGAATTCTGGCTGAGAAGGTATGCTCTTGATTAACTCTATTTCTTCTGTTACCTGTGTAATTTGGGGATTGGTTGCGTGTTTGATTCACATGTTGAGACAAATACCGACTATTTTGATTGCGGAGTCATTTGTTTATGGAAGTGGTTTGTATATTGTATGATATTGTTATGAAAGAAAAAGAAACTGTTGACAGTTGTTTCATTGAACTGCTAAATACATTCATGTTTGTATTGCCAGAATTTGGCGTGGATTACAATAAGACCATTGGTTTTGCAGAAAATTTCATTTATGTTATGTGTGCATCAGTTAATTAGTTGTGCAGTTCTGCAATTTTTATTATGTAGTAAGAGGAAAGTCAAGTTGAAATCATTCTTCCAGATGACTTAAGTTATAAGATCTGAACCACAGCTTTTTATCTCATCTCATAGACTGACATGCTTATCACTTAGCATTGAATGATGATCAAGTTAAGTTGTTAACTGTAAAACCGTGATCCGATTCTATCTTTTATATATATATAATAAATGCAGTTTATAACTTGTTGATTCCTTTGGTGATAGAATGAGACAGTAAATGGCGTATGATGCGTATGTCGTAACCTCAACATTTGTTCTTGGTTTTGTTTGCTTTTACAGGTTTCTTATGTTTTTAGGAGTCCTGAAGTTTCAGACATTGTGATTTTCAAGGCTCCTTCATTTCTTCAGGTATTTTTCAAAGAGTCGTTGATAGAATAATACATTGTGTTTTCGTATTCGATCTTGGAGATAACTCGTGAATTATTTTCTCTTGCCTAGGAAGTTGGATTTAGTCCGTCTGAGGTGTTCATCAAAAGAGTAGTAGCAAAAGCTGGTGATTGCGTTGAAGTAAGAAATCTTTTGTGCTTTTAGAATAAATCATTGCTTCATCTTCTCCAATCATGTCCAACTTTTATGTTTTGGACAGGTTCATGGTGGAAAATTGATGGTCAATGGTGTAACTCAAGATGAGGACTTCATCTTGGAGCCAATTGAGTATTTAATGGACCCAATGGTAAATCCTGTGCTTTTTTTTTTAAAAATAAAAAATAATAAAAAAAAAAATTACAGCTTTCAGTTTATGATTTGAAGGTCTGTGGTTTTTATTCTTTTGTAGCTTGTACCGGAGGAATGCGTGTTTGTGTTGGGAGACAACCGAAACAATAGTTTGGACTCTCATAACTGGTAATCAATGTGCTTACACACTATACTATAATCTGTCCCTGCAAACTTATTCCTTTTGCTTTCTGTTCTGACGGATGTTATTTATCATCTATAGTTCTTCCTTGTGATTAGTGTGTACTCCCACATAAGAACTAGGCTATTAGGATTAATTAAAAAAGATTCGCTCGAGGTTAGAATACTGTAAATTAATTATATCCACTTTATGAATTGAACCTCACTTCAAAAATACAAAAATCTCAAGGATTGTTGTGATTAAGGGGGTTTCTTGTAATTCGGAAGATATTTAGCATTTAGGTTTTGTTGTTATTGGTAACCTCAAGGGTAGTCTTTGAATTACCTGAGAAAAATATTTATTTTATTGAGTAACACCAATGGAGAGAGAGTATAAGATTAGAAAGGTCTGCAACTGCCTCTGATCAGATTTGGTGCTTTTTACAGGGGCCCACTGCCTATCGAGTACATTGTTGGTAGATACCTCTTCCGCTACTGGCCTCCATCAAAAGTATGCGACACTCTTCACAGCACTCCCCAGCAATGGGGTGCTGCTGCATTTTCGTGAAAACACCCTCCACAACAAACTTCTTTCACTGATTTCTGATTTTTGCCTCAAAAATCTTTACTCCCGCCCAACTGGGCACGATCTTTGTACCTTCTGAATTCCCTATCTCATGGCTGCTGCAAATATTCTGAGGCTGGTTCTCAAAATCTCCCTCACATAATCATTCAACTTTGTTTTGTGGATCCAATCCAATCCAAACCACTCATCCTTCTAAGTATTACTTCGATTGCTGGTACTCTCGATATTCATTAAGGATGTTAGTATTCGGCTGGGATACCATTGTAGCGCGATTGGTTGGAGACTTGGAAGTTTAATTTCAGGTTACCAAGATTGGTTGATGTCTGGTGGGATTTACTTATTAGTTAAGCCTTTTTGGGGGGTGATTTTGTGTAATGAATGGTTTATGACAGCATGAATTGCTCTGCATATGATGTAGCGCAGATGACAATATTTTTTAAATGAAACGAGTTTTTCAATTATTCTTCGTTGGCCTTTTGTGTTCTTCAATCTCGTGTGTTTCTGGTTGTAGGAAGTTCTTTCTGTTGAATGCTTAAGCCTTCTGTACCGAGTAAATTTGTAGAGGATTATATACAAGCCTTATATAGTCCACCCTAGAGTTGTTAAACAAAATGCGTCATTTGTGAGCCTTAACAAATCGAGCCGATCCACACTAAGCCTTAACAAATCGAGCCGATCCACACTAACAAGTGGCTCATTTCACCCTCACACCAACATAAACGAGTTTTGAGGATGAAATCAGGTAACGTTTATTGTTTTCATATTTCCAAACCAACCTCCATACTTTTTACCAAATATATTTTTGCAAAACAACCTGTACTTATAGTTGGTCAAACACAATTGGTCAAAATAACTATTATAATCCGTTATTTGCTAATAGCTAATTGCCAACCAAGACATAAATTTGGAAAAACTCACATTTTACATAAGCGCATCCGCATTGGCATTAAAGGAAGCTCATCTAAATATGGTTGGCTTGTTCAATCCAATGCCACACGGTCAAAAATGTAATGAGTTACACATATATAGACAACCTTCTATATACAACAAATATATAGACATACAAGAACTATTTTAGTATATAAATAATTTGTATTTATATTTTATGAAATATAACTATAAAAATAATATATAAGTGAGATAATGGATCCCACACATTTTCATTTAAATGTATCAACCAATCTGAGTTAGTTTTTAAATGAGTAAATTATACTGGAATGATGATGTAGAGATGATATGGATGAAAGAGATAATGTTTTTATGCTTAATGTTGACAACCAGTCTGGTCAACCGGACTTAAGGAAAACTAAACATGGATTAAACTCGGAATAAGGAGAGCTCGGCTCAGACCGAACGAAGAACCAACTTCACGCCCGGTGGGGCAACCGACTTCTAAGAAACCGAGATTCCTTTTTGAGACCGAGATCAACATCAGGTGACAATGCATCGACGTGTCCAACTGCCCAAACTGCCATCACATGTGCCCCAATCATGAGCTGCGGGCCTACCTGAAGAATAACTGCCTACGTAAAGTAGCTTTGCATTAAATGCTGCTTACACACAACCTCGAACATCGAGAAAAAAGTTACTATAAATAGGAGAATTAACTCCTGTATGAGGATCTTTTCTGGACATAAAATACTCACGTGCAAAAATAGCTCGATTCATCGAAACCCGATTCAATCTTACACTAATACAAAAACACAACGCTTTACAACATTTTTGTCCTTAATTACTCATTATTATCGTTGTTAAGTTTCGTATAACAACAGTTTGACGCTAGAGGAAGGGCTCCCAAATGTATTTGGAGTTAATCTTTGATCCAGAAAAGGTGTGTTACACATCGCTTTCGTTTACGCTTCAAGAGAAAAATCATGTCACAATCAGGACAACATGATCAAACATCAAGGGCTGGCAACAGTTGAGGCGCCACTCAGTCCGCCGGAAGAACACCATGATGTTGGCGATACACTATGTTTCAAAATTAAGAGTTTGTGAAGGGTTTTTCCACCCTCATGGCCCAAACGATGGCAGAAACTTCCTTGCCAGTTTCTGGACAATCTGTTGCGCCCGTCACCCCGGCAAAGCCACGAACGCCACCGACCCAAGGACGCATCATTGATGCAGCCACGTCACACGCGACTCTGCAATCGCTCGATAACTCGCCACAACCTCAAATGGAGAGGGTTATAGCTCAAATTAACGCCAATTCCCCTAATGTCGTAGCTCCATCGATGGCCAACCTTCAGCCATTCAGGTCATCGTCAAAGACCCCCAACTACTGTACGACTGTTGTTGCAACAACCCGTGAGGCAAACCGACTTGCGCCAGCAAATTGAATGAAGTCGTTCCGCTAGGAAAGAGTCAGCAAAATTGAAAATTATACAAAATAAAATTGCCGAATTAGAAACTCGACAGAAAGAATAAGGAGAATCCCCTCGAAGAACTCCTACTTTAGAACATGTGTATCTGGATGCCAACTCGCCATTGGCTCCTGAGATCACGTCGGAGTCGTTGTCTGGAAAAATCAAAATCCCTCAAATTGGTCTTTATGATGGAACCTTGGATCCCGATGCCCACCTCGGGCATTACACCTCATGGATGGACTTACACGGTGCTTCAGATGCAATAAGATGTCGAATGCTTTCCCTAACTTTAGGACCTCGGGCCCAGAAGTGGTACCACTCATTGCCATACCACTCTATTTTGAAATGGCAGCAGTTGAGGTCGGCGTTCAGATCTCACTTTATAGGAGTTCAGGTCTGCCTAATCCCAAAGGAGTCAATAACGAACATCGTCCAAAAAGAATATGAAAGCGTAAAATATTATATCGCTCAGATTAATGATTGTGTTCGAAACATTGAACCGTTCCACCCCGAAACATTGTTGGTCGCTGCAATAGCTAGTCTACAACCAAACTCCCTGTATAGATGGACATTGTGCCAGAATAAGCCTAAAACGTTTTAGGATTTTTTTTGGCCCGAGCACAACAGCATATAATTGCTGACGAGTCAATGTCGGTATCAAACTTTGACTTTACCTCTAAGGAACCGAAGTCGGGGCCTGAGAAAAGAAGAAGAAAAAGAAGCATTTTGGAGGCTCTTCTGGAAAACCTCAATTCGGGGGTCCACCGAGAGGAGATCCTAAAGATCCCGAGGTAAGAGCAGCTCGGAAGCAGAATGCGAAAGTTTTGACATTGGGTTATCACACCTTCTACTAGGTGGGGGCCGCCACTATAATTGAAGAATTAAAAAAAAAAAAAGGGAATCATACCTGAAGCTAAACCAATTCGTTCCCCCGATGACCGACTTGACAAATCTAAATATTGTGTCTATCATAAATCTCCGGGACATAATACCGACGAATGCCTCAATCTATTATCAGCTTTGATGAGATTAATCGATAATCCCCAAGTTTGTAAATTTAAAAAAACTTCGAATTCAAATGTAAAAGGAGATCTTTGAAGATTCCCGACGATGATGAAGACGATGACAGAGGAGTAAACCCGAAAAGGATCCGCCAAGGTGACAAAGAGGTCTTTACTTTTAGTTTGAGCGTATCTGGGGCCTCGCCCACAAAGCTCGACAAAAGAATCCAAAAGAGTGGCTCGCCGATTACTTCTCACGTGAACTGTATTCCCCGAGTAAACACCAACGACGGGAAACCGAATTCTTCCCGTAGACAAGCAAAAGCGTACGCAAGAAAGACATACAACTCAGGTAAGCAAGTCCTAACTGCTGACCTTAGAGAAATGAAAAATGCTCGTAATTGTCATATCACATTCACCTTAGAGGACTCCAGGAAAGCCCGGATCTAGGACAATGGTGTTGGTCGGGTCTCAGGAGACTGGTGTGTGGAGGTATGATCGATGCTCCTCCGGCTGTGGGTCGGCTTCATCCTTGGAGTGGCTCGAGGCTCGGGACTCATCCTTTGCTAGGAATTAGGTTGTGGCGGGAGTGGCGTTTCGGCTTTCAGGTCAAGCAGTATGGTGGCTAGTCCTTGTTTCGCTGGTGCCTTGTGTTGGGTTTGAATATCTTGTTGGGGAAGGGCTTTGTTTGTTGCTAGATTAGGTTCCTTTATTTTAGGTTGTTCTCTTTGTGTTTGTGTTTGTGTTGTTTAGGTTTGTGTTTTTGGTTTGGGTCATTTGGCATCTGTGCACCCGAGTGTGAATTTACTATCCCGTCAGGGTCGTACACTCAGGCATTATCCTGTTGGGATCGTTTTAGTTGTTGTGTTAGTTGTTTTAGTGTAGTTGTGATTTTGTTTTCTAGCGTTGCTAGCATGCTCTAGGTGATATTCGGATTTGTCTCCCAGTCTTTTCAGCATTTGGTTGTACTCTTCAGCTTTTGGCTGCTTTCTCTTCGCACTTTATACGGTTTTTATTTATATAATTCCTTTGTCGTTTTGGGAAAAAAAATATGTATTGCATCATTTTTTTTGTACGTATTTTATATAAGTACGTTGTAATCAAATATTTTATTTATTCGGCTACAATTAATATAATCAAATATTCTAAATACTATTTAATATTACTTATTTTTTTTATTTATAATATTAATATATTTGACAAGAATGTAAATTTATACTGGTTATAAGATTAAAAAGTTTAGAATTTTCTTCAATTTTTTTATTTTTTTTAAATAAAATTTTAAGTTATTAACTCATTTTCGTATTCAATGAAAATATATGTTATACGTTACAACCATTATGATGTTCATTTAATGCGGTAACTGAGTAATTGTTTAAAATACAACTCATTTATTTATCCTTTTAACTCGCATAGTTAATGTTGATAATAGTTGTAAGTTTACATCTATTTTGTACATTTTTTCTTATTTATATGAATATTTCAAATCTATTTAAGCAAAATATAGCACAAGTTTATCTTATTTCTTTTTCATACTTAATATAATTGTTTAACATGAATTTGTAATTTATTTATTCTAAATTAGTATTGATATTTATATATATATATATATTATTTTATATCGATAAAAATAAGTATATTATTTTTATTTTATCTACAACACATTTGTCAAATTAAACACCATTTGAAAGAAATAATGTGAATATGCATTTCAAAATTAAAAAAAATTAATGGTAGACAGTAACTAAATTTGTAACTAAAAAAATTAAGACTAATAAACTAATTTTTAATGCCAAAAAATATTTTTTGATGTACTTAAAAGTTCTAGTTAAAATAAATATTCATCTTGAATATGTTTATATTTTCCATTAGCCGACTCCAACTGATATAAGACAATAATATATTTTATCATTTTTTTACTTATGGTGCGAGGTATATGTTTTTCCATTGCCTAGTCTTACATTTTCATTACGTAGAATATCATTCCTACACCTTGTTTAGTTACTATAATCATTAATACTAATAAAATAATTAAAGATTTTTTAACCTAGATGTATCTTGTTTGTTTTAAAAAAATACTAATTATCAAAAGTAATAAATATTACATTAAATATGTTATATTTTCTATCATTATCAACAATTTTCACATTAATTTGTTGCACGCAATATTATAATATAATGTAAACCTTTTTATTGATTTAGAGCCCTACTTTTTCTATAAGAAAAATGATGAGGTTTCAACGAAAGGTTTGTGACAAAAATATTTTGCTAAAATCATGGACATAGGCCCTCATTCCAAAACATTTAGGATAAAGTATCTAACAACAATTGTTGGAATATTTTCCACAATTTTAATTATCTCTCATATTTTGAAAATAAAATTAAAAGAAAGAAAAATACATAATGATTTACTTTGCAACTCAACCTATTATAATCTAATTCAGCTCATAACTTTATTAAAGTTAAAACATTAATGCAGTATCATAAATAAAGAAAATATGACAAAATCTCAAATTAAAATTATACCCTCTAATTCTATTTTTTTAACTTGATAATAACTCTATTCTTTTTTTGCAACATAATGTCTTCTCTAACTTCAGAATAATTTTTTGGTATCTCTTTTAACTAATGTATTTGGAATTATAGTTATATGTTCGTGATTTATAAATTCATCATTTATATAGTCAAGTTTTTTATTTTTTATTTTTTTACTTATTATATAGTCAAGTTGAGCCAACTATACTACAATATAAATTTTTTTGTTCATAAATTTTTTAAAAAATATATTATTTTCATTCTTACATTGAATTGAAAAAAAAAAATATGCAATTTTTTTAAAATACTTTTTAACTTATTGTGACCGTATTGTGGTGTTAAAACTTAAAAATATATTACAAATGAGAAATATGACAAATTCGAAATTATAATTTATACATTGTAATGACATTATTTTATTTTGATGGTATACTTTTTCTATTAACTAAAAATTCCCCCAGTATAAAATTATATTGGATATGCCACTGCAATTAGTTTTTCAATGGAACTTACACTATTTTTTTTTTTTT
>CACSLK010019251.1:6320263-6331799 GCA_902706635.1 Striga hermonthica | reverse complement strand
GCGGCGGCGGAGAAACGTGGTTGTTTCCGCCGCCATTGTTGGCGTTGCCGCCGTTCTCCGTGGAGGAAGTACTCTGTTGGGGCTCTGAATTGCCGCTATCGGTCTGCATATTAATTGGAAGGATCAAATCAATGGTTATGTTGAAAGGATGAGATTAGAAGATAGGGAGAGGCAGTTGTTGTGTTGTTGTATGTGTTGGAGCGAATCTGAGAGAGAATGGAAAAGTATTATGTAACTGTGTTGTGTTGTGTGGAGGCTCAACAATAGGATTTTCAGGTTTTCATGGGAATCCCTCTGAATCAGATGACGCGCAAGCCCTCACGGCCGTTCGATTAGGGGACTGACTCGCGGTATGGACCGTCAGATTATTATTATTATTTATTATTTTTATTATTATAACGAATTTTTCAATAACAAAAGGAAATAAATAACAATAACAAGTTAATAAATATGTAAACTTCTCATTTAAATTCTTTTTTTTTTTCTTGAATAACACGAAAAAACATAAAGAAATTAAGTTAGAATTGTGGAACAATATCAAATAAGGATTAACAGTTTTATAATTAAGGGATGTAAATCATATCTATGTAGTTGTCTACTCATAGTTTATTGACCCAGACTGGCCCAACAGGTCGACCCGGAGCCAAAACCGGTCCAAGTGGGCTATTGGCCCAGACAACAAAGGGCCTGGTCAAACTGGGTCAAAATCCGACCATCCCGGCTTTGACCCAACAAACCTTAGGCATTGACCCGGCGGGGTCAACTCGATTGACCTGGCCCATATTTTTTTTTTTTTTTTTTTGTTTTATAAAAATAAAATTATGTGTATATGTTTATATGTTAAATATTTATCATAAATACATATTATTAACATTTTAATGTACATATCTTATACACAAAACATTTAAGTTTGTTACTTTTATGTATATATTTATATGACAAAAATACTCTATATAATTTTAAAAATTTTAAAATTAATTATCCGATTCAGCAATTGACTCGGTAACCTGATAATTAAACGGTGACCCGGTAACCTGTCCGAGTCAATTAGCGGCCAGGTTTAAAAACATGTGTCTACTATTTTATTTAGAACGATATGAAATACGAGACACTGTCGTCTCCATCAATGTTTTTAAGCTCCTAATCAAAAAATGTGTTTAAAGTATTAACTTTCGCTCGTTGTTTGTTGAACTTGGTGTTAAAGTGTTGACTTTCTGATGTAGGGAAGCGTATGAGTGGAAATGATATACGAGTAACGAGATACTCTCTCGTAAAACACATAAAACTCAATAATATCTTTTTTTCAATCAAATCAATTCCCCTAATAACAAAGCACAAGAGCCATTTAAATAAAATTCTTAAACTAAACCCTAGTTTATTCTCCAAGCTAACTAATAATAATAATAATAATAATAATAATAATAATAATAATAATAATAATAATAATAATTCTGCATCATTCTCCCCCGGTTGAGCAGGATTCGCCCTCGAATCTGATATGTTCCCGTTGGAGACGTCCCCATGACAGGAGTAGCCCAACGTTTCCCCCTATCGAACACGAAAGATGAAGGTTGCCCAACAACCTCGATGGAAAACATAAGCTTGAATAAGTGTTGTACTGCTGCAAAGGTACATGTACACGCCACTCTACACATAACCCACACAGCGGAACTAACACCAAACATACCACATCGTTCACTGTGCTCAAATCCATAACTACAGTCAAGCATCTCGTTGTTTGGAGACTTCGCGATAGACAATTGGAATATGGCCCACAGTTATTGAGCCTCGACTTCGGCTCCGAAAAACCATCCATAGCCAAGATACTCTGAAAATTGGGTCCAACCGACGGTTGTCTATTCGAAGGTGCAACTTATGCGACGTTCCACGCTGGACTCATATCTCCAATATATGTCTCTGTCACTGGCGGCTCCTCATAAAAAATGGGTGGACCATCGCACAATGGCCCATCAACTTGCTCACTGTCGAATTCGGGGATGTCAACACGAAACGGGCCCTCCCATTGACCATATTAGCGATCAAATTTCCAATCGTGTCGGGTACGATACCGCCGATGATGGCAGCCTCTTCGGGCTTGCCTCTGTCGTCGAGTTGATCGTCGCCGCCACGAAGCCATTCAGAGGTGACGGGGACCTCTGCCGGGGCACCCCGACATGGTTGCGTCCCCCACAACCGCCTCTGTCTCCCCAGCGAAAGCCACAGCCCACAGCTCCATCGCGGTTTGTTTGCAATTCCGAAACAACCACGTTGTTAAGCATCAAATGCAAATTCTCGATCTCCGTCGAAAGATCGGTAAACCAATCTGTGAAACGCACGTCCAACTCTTGAAATCGGTAGTCAATCTGTTGAAATCGACCGTTGAAGGTTGCATCACGTTGTTTTTTTGCGGCATCTTGTCTTCGGCAACATCGCGAATCATACTGACAGCTGATACCAACTGATGTAGAGAAAGCGTATGAGTGGGAATGATAAACGAGTAACGAGATACTCTCTCGTAAAACACGTAAAAGTCAACAATATATTTTTTCAATCAAATCAATTCCCCTAATAACAAAGCACAAGAGCCATTTAAATAAGACTTTTAAACTAAACCTAGCTTATTCTCCAAGCTTACTAATAATAATAATAATAATAATAATAATAATAATAATATCAATAACTATTCTGCATCACTTTCACTTTTGTTGGTCGTTTATTGAACTGTTCTTCAATTTTTAGTTTCTTTTTCCACATTATGCTATTTCTCCCAAAATTCCATCTATTGTTTGTATAATTATTGATGGGATGGGCTACCTCATTCAACAATATACTTTGAAAATAAGAGGGTGTATTTGTTTGGAATTTTGAGTACTAATTTTTATTTTTTTTAACTTTAATTTTTATTTAATAACTTTATACTTATTAAGAATCTTGTGAAATATTATGTTTGGAGAGATTTCCTTTTCTCATTAGATAGGGTAACCTGCACTAATAGGGAGTCTCCTTTCACTCAGATCCCAACTATTCACGAGTTCTACCAGCCTATGGATTGAGTGCTACCGTTCGAACTGGAAACCTTCGTAACATGTTGACGAAGACCTCCGAACTGAGGGTTCGGTCAGTAGAAGGGACGACGGTTTGTATATGGTTTTCTTGTAAATTTTAGCAAATTTTAAAAAGTCCTAAAAATCAAAGTCTCATATAAGTTAAACACTTCATAATTTTGTAAGACTTTAAAATCTCAAATGAATACTATAGAATTTTAAAATTTTACAAAATCTTTGTAACATATACAAGAATTTCTAAAATCTTAAAAACAAAAATATAAGTCTCAAACGAATACACCTTAAGATTGTCATTACATAATCATAACATTCACATATGTTAAAAGCTTCACAAAATACTTACATATGAAGTGAAATAATTGAGTCGCCCATGTTTATCTAAACTCCAAACCTTTTAAATCATACTTTCTAACTTTTATCTTTAGCACAACCATGTTACTCGTGTTGATACTCAATTTTGTTTGTCCTAAAACAAAGACCCATCAAATATTATGACATCATCTTCAACCCAAACCTAAAAATCATTCCAGAGTTCGAATTCCGGGAAGTATTACAATCAAGAAGAAAGACATTTATTCCACAACCCAGGCGACCTCATTCCCTGCTACGAGTTAAACATGTCAATCACTCCTAAAAGGAAGGTCATCGTCCAGTCAATACCATCTCATCTGAGGTCGATCTTGAGCCAGTGTGAAAAGGGTTGCCTACCTGAACCCATTCCCACCGTCCTAGGGGATAAGCAACTTGATCAAGTTTTCGAAGATATGTAACCATGCATCCAATTAGATTTCGTCACGCATCATGAAGAAAAAATATTTTAGGGGACTTCCCTTCTACAAAAGGAAGGGTCTGAAGCTTAGTATAGACATCCGCTTCACACACAAGCAAATACATACTGATATAAGATATCGTACCTAAGAGATAAATCGATCGATTAGACCGAGCGAGCCCCCTGATCGAGCCGAGTTATAGTAGGACTGATGGTGGTTGAACATTCGACTCAGGATAAAGAGCTTTCGATATGAGAGACGACGTAAAGGGTCTAGGGCAATAGGACGAGCTAGGGTCCTCGAATGGCCTGATAGAAGCTCGACCTGTAGGTATGACTGGTTGAGAGATCGACCAAAAATAATGATACTTGGTCCATGACAGTCAATATTCTACATGGGCAGACCTCGAGTGAACCATGGAATTAAGTATTCTAATACGAAAGACTAAGGGATATGAAAAAATCTTAGAGGAATTAAACCCCACATGGGCAAAACCATGTTGCACTATTGATTGGTCCACGCCTCATAATTGTCTCTGACACACTATACAGAGTAAGTTGTACGATCGGGCAGCTTGGGCAGCCAGCTCACCATATTCGGGCACCCTTCTAGAAGAAGGTACCTCACCCTATATATAGGGGTGAAATGTGCAATTTCAATTATTACGTCCATTTTACTTTATATTTTCTAGAGTTCATCTTCTGCTCATACTCAATTGAGCATCGGATGCTCTTCAACAAAAAATTCCTCCGGTGTAAGAGTTTTTGCAGACTCAAGGTGTCCAACCGGTGAGGAAGCTTATAACCAAATCGATCTCAGCTGATTGAAGGTTGTTTGATACCATTTGGCACTGTCTTTGGGGATTTTGTTCAAAAAGGTGTGTTTCATCCATGCCGGACAAAGTTCCAATGAAGAATTTACAACCAACAATCGATGACGCATGGCCTATATCGCATCCGTTTGGAGCTGGCCTCCTGATGGACTTCTCTGGACCTTCTCAGATGCCGGGTGTCCCTAATGCCTCGTCCTATAGGCTTAGGTGGTTCATCAGTTGTCCATGTAGTTGTTGCAGGCTCGAGCCAAGCTTATAAGGCTCGACGGCACAAGGAGCGATCATCTTGAATGCGGAGGTGGTGAAACCGGCAGAGTGGTGGTTCAGGTGGGAGGACCATCGAGGATGGAGGCGGAGCGAGCAGGACAGCCGCTGCTCACATTGTTAAGGGATGAGCTAACCGTATGATTGCCACTGTCGTGGCAGCTGGTGCGGAGATGCAGACCACTCATCACACTTCTCAAGCCAACACCACACCGACCAAGGTGGTTGGTACCAACCAGCAGGAATGGAGATGGAGATAGAGGAGTCTACTCATGAAGGAGGGGGAGGTCGAAAGGGATCGGACTTTGGAGAGGATGGCAGAACAGTTGCGTCAATTGCAGGTAAAGATGGATGGTAAGTCGGTTGGTCGAGCTCGAGTACATCCTTTCTCGAGGGAAATTTTGGAGGATGCATTACCAACCAACTTTTGGGAGACGAGTGTTGTAGCAAATTATTTTTATTTTTACCGAGTACCGAATCAAAAGATTCGTTCCCCGGGTCGATCTCTCGAGGAAGACGGTTCGGAATCTAGCGTTGGTATTAATCACACACAAAAAGAAAATAAGTCCTAAACATTCTAATCACGATAGATTTGGATAATTAACTAAAACAATCTAGAACGAGAAAAGAAATTTAAAGAAAGAACAATTAAATTTCTAGAGAAAAGGAAGAAGTACTAGGGGTCGGGAAATCTCATCAAGTTTCAAACTATGTTGAACGATTATTTGTTCGGTTACGAGATTTAACAAGACTACACGTCTAGAGGGCTATGCTCAATAACTCTTTGTAACAAGAGCACATACATAAACGATAAACTCATTCAAACAAGCAACACATAGACAATACGTTTCCGAACAAGTCTACTCTATACGAGCCTAAATCGACCAACGCCTCCCCTCTCGGTTCTACACGTTGATTAACTAGGTTAGAATGGTGATCAATCAACTAACCCTATAATTCACGCAACTCGCATAGATTGAACAAAACATATTCCACATAATTCAAACAAGAATCAAAATCCCTAACCCTAGGTGAATGGATTACCTCATGCTTAGATTCAATCTCATGTTAACTGGAATTAAAAACATAAAACCAATCAACAATAATAAAATAGAATTTAAAAACTTACAATCGGATTAAGACTTGCAAGATTACAATCCAAATGTCTTTGTGTCCAATAATCCAAGCATGAGAAAATAAAAAGAAAAGCGGAGAAAATTATCCTAACATTATTGAGTTTTTGGAGACAAAACTTGAAAGAAACAATATTAGGGGTTGTTCCTTAGGTCTGGAGGTTCGTTTTGATATATAGTGCGCAAAAAACAGAGCTAAAACGAGTAAAAACGAGCAAAAATAAAAACAGGGGTCGACAGGGTCGCGACTCGCGAGTTGACTCGCGATTCGCGAGTCAGACGGGTCGGGGCCGCTGGTAGGCTCTGTTAAAGTCACGAGTCACGAATTTTCTCTCCTGAGTCGCTACTTGAACTCGCGACTCGCGACTTTGTGCTCGCGACTCGCGAGATTCTGGGCTGCACTGCGCCATTTTGCGTTTTCGCCTCGTTTGAGCTCGTCCGAACTCGGAACTGAGTTTCGTTTTTTCCTATGCGTCGCTAACGAACCCCTCTATCCAGTTATGCTCTCGAAACCAACTTTTCTTGAATATAAAATTCACCCGAATCTTTCGACCTACACACCAAAAACGACAAAACACAAAAAAAAACTGGAAAAACAAACAAAAAACACCTAATGACTCAACATGAAGGAAAACACATAATAAAACACGAAACGGGATAAAAACTAAAGAAACAACCTAAACGTGGGAAAAATAAAGATAAAATAAACACGAAAAATGCAACAAAAATAGGACAAACAACGAGTCTGATGTTTGATGGGTTGACAGACCCGTCAAGGCATGTGCGATCATTTGAGAATATGGTTGTATTACATGGATACTCTAACCCAGTGAGTTGTAGGGCGTTCCTTTTGACCTTTAGAGTATAAGCGCTAAATTAGTTTCACCAACTCCCCCTGGGGTCGGTGAAGGATTTTGAGGATTTTTCGAGTTGTAGCTCAGAAGAAAACTTACCTCACTTCTATGACGATGAGGCAGGAAGAGGGAGAGTATTTAAGGAAGTATGTTGCTCGGTACAACCAAGCATTTGTGGAAATCCCGTCGGCCTCTTATGAGGTTAAGGCTAGCAGGTTGATTAGGAGCTTATGAGCTGGCCCTTGCCGAAATTTTCTGGCCAAGACCCCAGCTCGTATGTATGATGAGGTACTAAAGCATTTCAAGAAGTTTGTTAATCTTGAGGAAACATGGGAGGAGTTTGCAAAGTTGGAGCAGCTGGTTCGACCTGAGCTGAAGAAGAAAAGGACTAACTCACCTAGGAAGGACAGACAGAACAAGTCGGAGAGGGGTCGAGAGGAACGGTGGAAGGATCGACCTTTGTTGGATGGCTAGAGGTATCGCAAATATACATCATTGGAAACCCATATGATTGAGGTGTTAGAGATAATCGAGAGGAAGTTGGATGGCTGGGGTGTAACGTCGCCAAAATCGATGATCAAGGGATCTACCCAGGTAAAGTCGAATAGGTACTACAGGTTCGACAAAGACAAAATTGAACATTTGATTTTAGCAGGACACGAAAAAGAGTTTGTTTACCATGATCGAGTGAAGAAGAAGGTGAAGAGAAGGTATCCTGAAGATTCGATTGAGAAGGATGACCATGAGAACGATGAAGGTGGTGAAAGGACAGAAGATCGAGGAGATCGATGTGGTGAGAGGAGCAAGCACAGACGAGGTAATGAGGGTCGAGAGGAGCAAGAAGACTCGGTATCGGTTAAGAAAGGTACCATTTATATGATTTTTGGTGGACCGATGGATGGCGATTTTAACGATGCTAGGAAAAAGCATGCTCGAGCTGCTAAGAGGAAGAGATAGGAAGTAGGGATCCCAGCTTAGATGTTTGGGATAATTTTTTGTGCTGAGGTAGTGAGGGAGTTCTCGTACCCTATAATGATGCCCTAATCATAACAACTTAGGTTGCATGGTATGATGTAAAGCGTGTCTTTACAGATACAGGGAGCTCGGTCGATGTGATGTTTTATGATTGTTTCAAACAACTTGATTTGGACTTGGAGTTGAAGGAGGTCGTGATGTCCCTATATGGATTCAATGGGAGCGAGGTGGTTCATATATGGGAGATTACATGTCAGTCGCCGTGGGGTAGGGGGAAACCCGTAAGGTTAAGATTGTGAGGTTTGTGGCGGTCGGTGCTGAGCTATCACAAAATATTATTTTGGGATGGACATGTTGGTGGTATATACTGAAAGCTTGACTTGGAATGATATTACACTTTTACCCTTTATGAATGAGAAACATGTTAGATTAAACAAGTTCTGTGCTCTGTTGTTTTGCAAATAGATAGTAATCATCGAGAGAACCGAATATCATTCTATTAGTTACTTGTGAAACAAGAATTATGGTTCACAATCTAGATGGACATGAACACCCCTTCGTGAACGGTTGTAGTGTCAACGGTATAGTTTGTCTTGACGGATTAGTTGCATTAGTACATTTATGTATTGAACACGATTCCAGAGAGGGCAGTTCGTTTTATACTGATCGTCGTGAAAGAACTAGGCCTTGGTTAATTACTGTGTTCTCTTAACCCGTAAGATATCAAATAGACATATATATCCAGTAATTATTACTCTGATTCACATGTGTGAGGTTTAGTGAACTGGACCAATAGACCCATTGTCTTGGGTAATATTGTTGCATGTATGATGTGCTATTAGGATATTTACGGTCACCATCTACGTTTAGTTTGATGATGTACCCGGATTGAGTTCATGAAGGATTATTATGCTAAACCCTGCAGGTGGATTAAGTTCCGGCATCGTAAGAATGTGATGAACGAGCGCTAGCTTCAGTGAAATAATAATAAATTAGTTAATTCTTGATTACCAGTGATCAAATTAATTAATGGACATTATATCTTAAACATGAGGAGATAATTCAAGTAACTATTATTGGAGTCTCAATCATAATTTGGGCTAGGAAATGAGAGTGCAATAATATTATTTAATTAATTAGCAGGTTTGGCCTACAAGTATTTTAATTAATTAAGGAGCCATATTTCCAATCTCCTAAGGGTCTCTACTGTAGCTCTATTTATAAACCATTAAGCTCATGGGAAGAGGAGAGTTGGACACATAATCCACATGCCCTTCCGCGCGATTTCTCTCTCTCTCTCTCTCTCTCTCTCTCTCTCTCTCTCTCTCTCTCTCTCTCTCAGTTTCCATTTAAGTTTTATCTTCTTCTTGTTGCTCCACTAGTACAAGTTGAAAAAGGGTGTTTTAGATGTACAGTAGAAGATCTCGTGGTTTATTGAGATACATATATTTATCAACACCGTAATCTACACGAAGTCAACGATCAACGAGCCTAAGCCTGAGGACCGCTGACCGCGACCAGCTAGACGACCACGCGCCGCTGCACGCACCGACCGCCAGCCTGCGACGCGACCCTCAAATAGCCCCGACAAGCCTGACAGCCCAGGCGACTCGATCCACGCGCACGACCCGACCAGATTGCGAGCTCGACATTCCGTTCGTGATCCAATCTTGTTCGTGTGTCCAGCCCGGTCAATCTGTTTGAAAAGCAGCCTGATCGCCAAAAATTTTAAGCCATAAGTTTTTTTACGTCAAACCTTTAGATCCGTTGCACATAGATTTACGTTTGCTATTTAGTTCGTAATTTGTACATAACGAGATACTCAGAGATCCCAACAGGACCAGCCTAAATGCATTTGTAGTGCCTCGTTCCTTTATTTAGAGAAATCTAATTTTATTTTTATTTCAGTTGTGCATTGCATTGCATTTATTTTTCTTAAAGCTAAACTAAGTCCTTTAGGATTATTTGGACGTCCTCGTCTATAAAATCTTTTAAGTTAAATAATTTAGGTACATGCCCTCGTCTACTTAAACTATTCAAGTATCGGCAATTCTGTTGTTAATAAAAAATCGTCGTTTTCAAAGATTAAGTGTAAACTTTTCTCGAGCTTGGACCAAACATACTTTTGGCCTTTTAAGCCTCATTTTTTCAGACCAAGTTCTCGACCTCTCCAAGCCTTAATCTCGGCCCAAAATTTGTTATAAAAACCGACCAAGTACGCCGCCCCATTGCTCCAAATCTTTTAGCTCCGTTTTGAAGTTCAAATTTCAAACTCCAATGGCCATTTTTAGTAACCCTCGTCAGCCTTCAATCAGCTGGAAATTTAAGCTCCAATCAACCTTCCCTTTCACACGCCCAAACCAGCCCCAAATAAGGAAGACTTTGACCTTAATTGTTTCCTTGATTTCTCTTTCTCGACAAAGCACATTGGAGATCATTTTCTTCCCCAATTTCGGACCCCTAGCATCCCCAAATAAGTAATTATGAAGATCTCCAAATCAAATATATGAATTCTACTTGAAGAAAACTTACTTTAAATGAAGGGAGATCGCGTCCAAGTTATGAAGGAAATAGTTGGGAAAGAAATCAACCTCATATGGAAATGAGTCTATACATGGAAATGACTCATTGAAGGGTTGTTTCTTCTTATCGAATTAGCATTCCAGACTTCATTGAGTGTTCTGGAGTATTTTAGTTTCTTTTGTTTACAGTGATTCAACATTGTGTTCTTACATCGATGAAGAACTGCTTTTGTTCTTTGTTCACAAATACTTTGAGTGGGGATTAAATATTTTTGTAGCTGGGAGGGAACCATAGCTATTTTCGAAATCCACATGTTGTGTCCAAGGAAGTAGTTGATAGAATTGGGTATAATGATGGTTAGATTAGAAGGAAGTTCTGTCCAATTCATGTAATTCCAAGTTGTAAGTTGTGCACAAATTGATCTATTAATGAAAGAGCTTTTAGGGATAGTGGGACGACAAGTTTCTTTTTATATTGCTTCTGCTTTTAATTTATGTGTTCGAATGCACCTTACGTACTCTACTCCCCTGACTCAATTTTTCAACTATTGTGTCATCAAGAGTTTTTGATTCAGTTATAAATAAAAAATATACCAAGAGAAAATATTTTCTCTATTTACTATCTTCCTCTCTAGTTTTATAACAAATAAAACTTTTGTATATTGATTGAGGTTTTGTAACACCAATCAAATAAAACAATTATACTTCAAAGAATGTTTCATTTTCAAAGTCCACTTCTTTGTCCAGCCCATGCCTCATCCATAGCCCAAAATTGACAAATAACATGAAAGTTGGCTTTTTCTCCCACAAGTCAAAACATTTTATTCAAGGAAAAACATCAAGGCTTTTTCCTAAAATCACAAAGCAAATCAATCATGTTCCCTCAAGCTCTCTATAAATATAGGATATTTTTTATTCTTTATCTTTAAATTTATTACATCTTTCCTTTGAAGGCTGGGTGACTCTAAGTCTCTAACTCACAAGTATCAACAAACTACATTAGTTAACACAGGTATGTAGTATGTACATCGTGGTTAAAATAATTAACAATCCTCTAACCACAAGTTAATAATCCTTGTGTTTGCTGAGGGCTAGTCAGTTTCTTTTGTTTCTATTTTTTT
>CACSLK010019251.1:6309950-6320223 GCA_902706635.1 Striga hermonthica | reverse complement strand
TTTTTTTTTTTTTTGGTACAGGGACCTTCCGGTTTCCAGATCCACAGGGGAACCGACTAATTTGGAATCGAGTCGGGTAGGACCACAAGGGGGCAAAGCTCTCCCTCAAGAATTTTAACATTGCTGCATATTTACCAACTTATGTTTATGTTTCTTTTTGACATATAAATAATTTTATTTTAGAGGGACTCGGGTATCCGGTAAATAACCAAACCAAATTGATTTTTCATTCACCTGAATTTTTGGTAACCGGCTACGAATCGCTCCAGTTTCGGTTGAATGATTTTGTACTGTCGAAATATCTGGTTCGGTTCGATAATGCCTAATTTGATCAAGTTTGTCGAGTCGAACTCAGTCCTAAAATCTTACTGTTATTATCTCTCGTCTTTACATCTTGCTACATTTATTATAAGTATTTGTATATAATTATAAATCCTAAAATTAGACATATTTTAAAACATAACAAAATTAAATAAGTTGCATGCAAATTTTATACCTCAAAATCTTAATAATGTTGTATCTCGCCATAAATATTTACTATATAAATATATACACATAACTTTATTTTCTAACTTTTTATTTAAGAAAAATAAGGTGTTATGGTCATGCCAGTTAACTCAGCGTGGTCAAGCCGCATGAATGGACCTTGGTTGTATTGATAATTTATTATGATGGTTTTATAATATACTTTTGAGCTCATCAATATTATGTTTCTGACTTTTTATCGATTTTTTTGTTTATTATGATTGTGTATACATTATATTTTGAACAATGAAATAATTAATTCAAGACAATTATGTGGACAATCTTATATTCATATACAATTATGAAACTCGATGTACTGAATTATTAGTGTAGTAGTATGTGGAAGAGTGCAAGCAAA
Organism: Striga hermonthica; assembly: GCA_902706635.1. Taxonomy (NCBI): domain Eukaryota; kingdom Viridiplantae; phylum Streptophyta; class Magnoliopsida; order Lamiales; family Orobanchaceae; genus Striga; species Striga hermonthica. The sequence goes on along the minus strand of CACSLK010019251.1, from coordinate 6,319,340 downwards.
CTGGAAGTGTAAGACTGTAATAACTCTATACCATCAAATCGGATAAATGGTAAGATGCATTAATCAAATCTCCGTGGATGTATGCACTTACGAGTGTTGTGTGTTTGTCTAATAGTATTCATAATATATGGATTTCATATAAAATTATGAAACTTAACGTATTGAATTGATAGTATAATAGTATATAAAAGAAGAATGTAATTAAAAAATGTACAACCACAATCTCTCTTACTTTGTCAGAAATATTGAATTATGTTGAAGTTGTTCTAAAAATACCTGACAAAATATTGGTCAACTATAAATATTTTAAGATATATGAAATAAAGTTAATTATTGAAATAAAAAAGTTAAAACATGAAATATGTAATCTTGTTAAAACTTGAATTTTGTAATCTTTTTTAATATTATGACAAGTCGAGCCTCAGTAAATATACTAAATTGTTTACCCGATTACCCCTCGGGTAAAATCGATCTGAACTTGAAGACTAATAAACGGGCAACAGGTCGGGGTTTGTGTATGTAAATGTATATGTAAATGTATGCAAGTCGAGTTCAAGTTTGCCCAAAAAACTGGGTCCTCTTTTAATACTATTACCAATATAAAAATAAATTGAAAATAAAATAAAATAACATGACTAGGATTAAGGATAGAGTAAGCATTTATTCGGATCCATCTATGTTAGGGTTCACTCGATGCCACCCGCGAGGGTGGCACCCATTTGGTGTGCCATTAGCTTAAATTACTTTTATTATTATTGTTGTTTGTTTTATACAATTGTTACTTGTTTTTGTATTTGTATTATTCTTTTTAATTTTCTTTCACTTATCATCATCATATCAAAATAAAAATCTAAATTTGTAATTTCATGTAAATATATATATCTTGTTATATCCATTTTTATGTTTTGTATTTCCCAGTCTATATCAAAATATACTTTTCTTGTACTCATTTTATTTTTAATTGTTTTCTAGCTATCTTTTAATTTTATGTTTATATTTAATTTTATGTCTAGCTCTGATACCATTTTATATTATCGTTTTAGGTGGTCCTATTTTATGTAATTTCTTAGCCTTTTGTCTATGTCTTTTTATATCACAATCTAACTGTTTTAGTTTTTGTTCATCTTTTTCTATATATTTATATTGAATTGTTTTTTCTATTAAATAATCTGTATCTTTGATTTCTTTTCTGAAAATTTCAGCTAGTTCAAGATTTATATCTTTCCTTTCCATTTTATATTTTATTATTTAAGTTTATTACTAATGAGCTTAATTCATTTACTTGTTTATTTAGTTTTTCTATTTCTTTATCCCCTTTATATAAACTATTGCTACTATGAGGTTCTTCAATTTCTTGAATTTTTAATAAACTACTTTCAATCATTTTTCCTAAATTTGTAGGATTACTAAACGATCGTCTACTATGTTCTCTTAAAAATTCTTTTTGAATTCTATCATTTTTAATGATAGTACTAGTTTCATTGAATAATTTTTCTGTATATATTCTTTCTTGGTTTTGATAATTCATACTTAAACTACTATTACTTAATGCATAAGCTATTCTATAACAAACAACTATAGGTATATCTCCTGATTCCATTAATGTTTTTTCATGAAAATTACATATTATTCCTATACAATTATTAATTTTCTTGGTTGATAATGGTATAGGAAATTGTAATGATATATTAAATTTAATTACTCCATACCCTAAATCTCCTTCTATTTCTCCTAACTTTCTTGATTCTTTATGCATAATTCTATTATCTTCAACTCTTATATTTACAGGTGTTTTTATTCCTTCTCTAAATGTTGATCGTAATACTATTTGTACCGTGTTTATATGTATATAACTTATCTTTTTCCTATCTCCTTCTTTTATTTTTTCTAATCTTTTTTCTATTTGATTTATTTCAACTAAGGGTGCTTGAAAATTATAATTTGCTTGTTCTATTCTAATCGGTTGTTCTCCATTCATTATTCCGTAATGTATTATATTTTTTCTATTTAGTTTTTCTAGTATACCATTATTTATTCCTTCTTTCTTTTCTAAATCTAGATTTCCTTTATTCTTTACTTTTGTTACCACTTTTTTATCTAATAATATATCTGATAGATAAATTCCTTGTTCTTCTATATTTTCTATAACATGATATTCGTTTTCCATTTTTTATCTTTTATTATCTTATATTTAGAATTCTTAGCCTTATTTGAACACTTAGAATAGATGCTTGATATTCGGCTTTCTTTATTAACTCTTTAATCCTGATAATTGAAGAGGTGATATCATTACATATTTGGAAATAAACTTCATCTTCCAGTGAACGTTCTTTATGTATATAAACTTTAACTAGATTGAATAACATTTGTTCATTTTCTTTTAACATTTTTGTTAATAAAACAATTTGTTCTATTAATGATTTTAGGCAATTTATATCTCTATATATTTCTTTATATGACATATTCCAAAAATCATTTATTTCCATGCAGTATTAATGAATTAATAACAATTTTTAACAAGATATATATATAAACACTTGATTAAAAGGGTTACCTGATTCCGCCTGCTCTCAACACAATTCTTGACTTAATGGCCTTCACGCCTAACAGCTTTGGCCTTTTCTCAGAACTTTCAGTGCTCCAGAGAGACTATCGCTTAATCAATTAACACCTTCAATCTTTCTTCTTATTTTTTCTAAATATATGAAAGCATAAAATCTTGTGAAAGGAAGAATGTTATATGAAAGGATTTTATTTCAAATTGCTGTGTCCTCAAATGAAGTTTGAGACACTTATTTATAGGCGAGAGATACAACTCTGCCCCTTTACATCATGGCTGACAACTTTACATTATAGGTTCTTAGTGGGTGTGGGTGGTGACTCACCATCCCATTACATAGTGCATAGGATCCTTTCTATTATTACAACAAGACAATTCTCAAAAAGAAGGTGGGATCCTCCATTTATGTCTACTTTTTTGTCCACTATCTGCTCCATTATTCTCCACTATCTTATTGCCTTTTGTCCACTATCTGCTCCATTATTCTCCATTATCATATTACCTCCTTACGTAAGCGCTTACATCATTCCTGAATAGGTTCAAACTCTCCTTGTGATTCTGGGTTGCATGATTCACTAATGTGATCTTCTGTGAATTCCTTCTGTAGCCTGATGCAGATTTCCTTTTTGATTATTTCTGGAATATCAAATTGTATTTTTATTAGTGTATCCAGATATTTGTTGAGCAGCTTGATGTCTATCTCTGCTGGATCTCGTCCTTGCATACTCCAAATGATAATGGACTTTGCTGCATAATTAATTCGTCCCTTGATCTTAATGCCTTTGTTTAAAATTATGACATAATTATTAAGGAACTGAACTAATTCGTCCTCATGCTGTGCTTGTCCGATGTCTGGATAATTTCCATTGCTTATTCCAATTTGACAAAACTGGATTGCTGGTTGTATTACTTCTTGTGACTTCTCCCCCTCCCCAAAAATTGGTGTGGTGGCGAATATCTTCATAAAACCTTCTTTTTTCCTGAGTACATGCTTACCATATTGGGAAACTGCCTTCTTGATGTTGATCGGGAAGTACTGGAACATATTTGCATCTCTGAAATAAATACAACTCAGTAACCCTGATTGGAACATCATATATACTTTCATTGGATCTGCCTCTGGTAAAGCGATTGCTTTTGGTCCAAGATATGAACCATCAACTGGATAAATACTTGTCTGCTTATCTTCATCTGTATAATTAACCACAAACTTAAATTCATGGTAAAAATTTTTTTTGTGAGCTTGGTCATCTCTTCTTTCTGTTGTTTAGACTGTATGCTTCCAATCGTGAGTGGTTTGCTGCTTGGAATCTTGCCTAATATAGGCATTTGCTTTTGTGCTGCTATAGCTGGTGATTGAGCTTTTCCTGCATAGCTTGCCTTGAACTGAGCTAGCGCTTCTTTTGCTTCAAACAGGCTAGAAAATTTTTTATGTATGACAGGCTGTCCTGTTATAAACATAGCTGCTTGACTCCATTGGGAAAATATCCCTTGATTAGGACCTGTAAATATTACATAATGTGTTTTTGTTCTTTCTTCCTCATCAAAATGAGGTTTTTCTTTTTCTTCCGATGTTTCAACCTTTTCATTTTTCTTTTCTTCTTTGCCTTTTTCTTCAAACAGTATGGCTTTTATTTGGCAGATTTCTTTTTCTTTTTTCTTTATCTGCTCAGAGAGCTCTTCTACCTCTTTTTCCAACTTTCTTAGACTATCTTCTAAGACTGGTTTGAGTGCTTCCATTCCCGTGTTAATGTATCTGCTAAGTAATTTTCTTTTCCTGAAATATATACAGATATATAATCAAATTGTTGTGCTTTTAAGCTCCATCTTAAAAGTCTGCCTTTGTTGTAAGATTCTTTTATTCGATATTTTGTAAAATCTTTTGTATACAAACTGTCTGTTTGAAAAATAAATTTGACTGGTTGTAAATCAAGTTTAAATTTTTCCAAAGCATTTATAAAAGCCAATGTTTCTTTTTCATGTGTTGTATAGTTGCGTTCTGCTTGCTTAAACGTTCCTGATACCCATTTGGATAACAGTAATTGCTTGTTATTGGTTTTGTCCAATACTAATTGCATAGAATCATTAGATTCACTATTTTCATCCAAACTATCTTTAGTTATCCTTCGTATAAAGGATTTAACTTCAGATGGTTTGTTGTTCATGATAAACTTATTAAACTCTTCATATGCATCTGGAATTGCTTGAAGAACTGCTCCCCAAGTATCCTGACTTGCATCAGTATTTAAATAAGTAAATCACTAGGCTTTGGTAGATAAAGCCGTGGTAAATGAGTACATAGTCTTTTTAAAGACTGTACTGCTCTAGTTGCATTGTCTGTCCATTTCCATGGTATTTTTTCTGAAATCATTTTTTGTAGTATCTCTCTTTCTTTAGAAAGACTTTTTATAAAACCTTTTTCTCCAATATATGTTAAACATCCAAGAAATTTTTGAATTTGATTTCTATTTTGAAGTTGATCTGGAAACTGATGTATTTTTTCAAGTAGATGTTTTTGAGGTTCGATATAGCCTCCTTCGACTATTTTCATTCCCAAAAATTCTGTTTCTGTTTTGCAAATTTTTGCTTTTTCTTTACTTAAAATAACTCCTTTATTTCCTAATTGTATTAGAACCTTTGCAAGTTCTTTTAAATGATTTTCTTTTGATCCTTGTGTAAAAACAATTATATCATCTATATAAGCAAGACTTACTGATTCTAATCCCTTTAGATTACTATCCATAAATCGTTGATATATACTGGGTGCTTGTTTAAGTCCAAATGGCATTACATTGTATTCATAGTGATTTTGAGGTGGACAACTAAATGCTGTTAAAGGTTTAGTTTCTTCATGTAATCTTAACTGCCAATATCCTGATTTAGCATCTAAGGTACTATACCATTTTGCCTTTTTAATTCGACTAAAAATATAATCTTGTCTTGGTAACTTATATGCATCTCCTTTAGTGGCTTTATTCATTTCTTTGTAATTTATAACCATTCTATGTTTTCCTCTTTTTAACTCATTATGATTTTCTACATAGAATGCTGGTGCACTATGTGGACTTGTACTAGGTTGTATAATACCATTTTCTAACATCTTAGTAGTTTCTTCTTGAAATTCCTTAACATCTCTTTCTGTATATGGTATTCTATTTGGCACATTGACTTCTTTGCTTGAATCTATTAATTCGATTTTTACTATCATGCTATTTGTATTTTTACTTGGATCTAATGGATTTTGACTACATATGTTTTCTAGTAACTGATTAACATGTTCTTCTAATGTTATACTTATTACTTTATAAATTTGAAATGAAACTTTTCTTAATATCTCCCCTCGTATGAAAGAAGATGTGTTATATATTTTTGTAGTAATTATTTTACTAGATTGTGTATCTAGTTGTGGACATCTAAGACTTATACTATTTAGTCTTTGAATAAATGGGCTATATAACTTAAGAAAGTTATTTCCTATTATAAATGGTAAACCTGTATTTTGCTTATAGAGACTTGGTAAGGGAAATCTTTTTCCTTCTATTAACAATACTAAATCTGTTGCTCTATAATCAATACTTATTGTCTTATTATTTGCAATTCTGACTATAATTGGTTTGTCTAATTTCTTCCAATATTTACTAGGTAATATAGATTCTTTTGCTAGACATATTGTTGCACCTGTGTCTATATATGCTAATAGAAATTTGTTAAATAATTTAACTTTTATAAATGAACTATTTTTACTCATCTTCTGATTCAGATGATTCCAAATCACTATCTGTTTCTGATTCTAAATCATATATATCGAAGTCTAATAGTTCACCTTCTTCGTATTCTTCTTCTATAGGTTCATAACCTAGAGAAAATATCATTTTTAATTTCCTTTCTTTTTCTGGAATGTTTTTAGGACATTCATTTGCATAGTGTCCTATTTCTTGACATTTCCAACATCTACAATTATTTTTTCCTTTAGGACAATATTTGAATTTTCCTAAATATTTTCCTTGTTTTCTGAACTTTCCTTTGTATTTTGGTTTCCATGGTTTTCTAAATGTTTTATATCTTCTTGGCCTATATCGTCTGTTAAACTTATTGTATTTATAATATCTTTTCTTCCTATATGGTTCATGACAACCAAATTCTTGTGGTACACTTTCTAATTGTTTACAACATCTTGAATCGACTTTAGTCATTTCATGGTGTTCTATTTTCCTTATACAAAGTTCATCTCTATATTCTTTTGCATATTTTTCTAAAATTCCTAAAGTTTTTTCTTCTCTTGTTTCATTAATCTTCTTCTGAATATATTTATTCATTTCATATTTAAGTTTACTTTCAACAATTTCTATTAATCCTGATCGATCCTTAATTTTATAAAAATTTTCTCTTACTTGACAGAAGAAATTTTCGATATAACATATATTACATAACTTCATGTTAGTTAGAAATCTAACTACCTTATCTTTTTGTGTTTCTTTTGACTCTTGTCCTGTAATTCCTAAGAATTCTCTTAATAGATTTTTTGCTAGTTCTCTTAAAGCTGTTATTTTATATTCTGCTCCTGTTTCTGAACCACTGGCATCGAGATTAAGTGGGATTTGAGTATTTTCTAGATAATCAAATAATACTCCTGATGTTTTATACCTTATGTAATTGGAAAAATCTGTTAATGTCATTCCATTTATCATTGAATCATTAGTTTGGACTAGTAATTTTAATTGATTAGTCCAAGTGACTATTAAATCTTCTGCATTAGTTGCACAATCTATATTTAGTATTCCATTGGATAGATTTCTTTCTTTTTCTAAATATGCTGGTGGTATATTTTTCTTGATTTTTTCTTGATGATAACTATAGTCATTTCTGTATATAAAATCTTTAAAGCTGCTTTCTACGTAATTATTTTGTGAACTAGATGCTTCATTATTGTTTGTTCTAGGTCGCTTTGGTGATAATGGTGGTGTTGTATGAGGTTTTTGATCAGTCATATTAAATGTTGGTTCATCTTCATCTTCACTGTCTATTCCGTAGATTATTCCTTGTTTATCCTCATCATCTATTTTTGCCATTCTAGTTTCTTCAATATTGCATTTTTCTAATAATTGGGTTAATCTATCTATGTCATCCATTAGAACTTGTTGGTGGTTCTATTTGAATTGGTTTAAATATCAATTTCTGCGTTTTTTCTTTTTGTATTAAATCTTGTAGTTCTTTTACTGATCCTTTTATTTCTTCTAATTTTTCTAATGTTTCTAATTGTGTTTTCTTTATTATTTCTATAAGTGTTCCTATTTGTTCTGAAACTCTTGGTGGTTCACACGTAATTTTCTAAGATATTATTATTATTTATTTATTTGTTTGCCTTTTAATAGTATTTTTAACTAAGTTTTTTATTTTAATTTTGCCTATAGCAAATTTGAGTGTGGAACTAGCCATATTTTTGCCACATGTCTATTCCTTATTGGCTTTTGGAGAAAATGGGCACTACCCGTACGGGTGGCATGAACTAAAACCTATGTTAGCCGCTTTTCCACTACTGATGTAGTTGCACTTGCTGACTCGCCCCAGTCCCTGACACTCCAATAATGGAATGGTGGAAGTGTGTCGAATAAAAGATGGACACTAACGCCTTTATTAGGGATGAAAACGGGACGGGGAAAATCCCGTACCGTCCCGCAACCGTTTCCATATTTGACTCGCTCGTTTTCGTATTTTCGGTTTTTTTCCAGAAACGGGACGGATAAAAACGGTAACGAGACGGATAAAAACGGTAACGGGACTGAAACGGTTTGTGGTGTTTCCCTCCCGTTTTTCCGGTTTTCCGTTTTTTAGCAGGAATATCCCGTTTTTATCCTGTTTTTATCCCATTTTTATAAATATGCTAATTAATTATAATATAGAATGTGTAATTCATAGCTAAAAAAAAAAATGGTGCTAGTTATGTAATTCATTCCTTTTTAATAAACATGTATATTTATATTGGAATATCAATATATTGTACTTTTTTTAATACTTATTTTTAAAAATATGTCATATTTGCATGAAAGCATGCATAATTTTCTAAATTTAATTTTTATAAGAAATAAATAAATAAAAATTTTAGTACTGACATTGTTATAAAATATAAAATTATTTTTCAAATAAAACTTATATTTTATTTGCATAAAATTTTAGTACTGACATTTATAAAAAACATATATTTTATTTGCATCAAAAATAAAATTATTTATCAAATAAAAAATTTTTTGTCATCGTCATACCGCATTTTATTGCCCGTTACCACCCGCTACCGGTATTATATCCGTTCGTATTAGTTCGTTTCCGTATACCGGGATGTCCCGCATCCGTTCCCGTTCCCGTTCTTTCCCGTTCCCGTTCCCGATTCCGGTCAAAACATATGGGAACGGAAACGGTTTAGGGGGTTTCCCGCCCGTTCCCGTCCGTTTTCATCCCTAGCCTTTATTATGAGCACTTGTACCACAAAAATACTCGATAATTTCTAACATCTTTACCGATACTAAGTCGGTAACCCTTCCCATGTATATATATATTTTTATTTTTACTTTTTTGTCAAACGATAGAGATTTTATTAAAAAAAAAAACACATATACATCTAAAAAATAGCCCCACATCTGAAAGAAGCAGCTTCAGAATCGAATTTAATGGAAGGACAGATTCAGAGATCGTCTAGAACTTAAAGTACTAGAACAAAACAAACCCACAAACAACAACTAGAAAAACACGCTCCCCTACGGGAGAAAACATACTACCCTTTGGGAGAAACACAAAACACAACAACACCAGCACCGACTACACCACACTCAAACTCA
>CACSLK010019251.1:6295461-6309942 GCA_902706635.1 Striga hermonthica | reverse complement strand
AAAAAAAAAAAAAAAAAAAAACCAACGAACAGTAACAAAAACAAAAACAACTAAAAAACTAAGGCTAGACAACACATTTCCCTCAACCAGCAAAACACCAAGAGCAACACGATGGGGACAACGCGTCCAACCACCCCAATGGACATGACCACGCTCCTGGACATACCTCCAGAAACTACTATATCACGCCTAACTGGACCCGCACCCAAAAACACGACCTCGCGCCCATATAGTTCGTCCCGGCTCAGCCTGACGAGAAACAACCACCTAACCTTTTCACACACCTGCCATCCCAAAGTCGGTCCACACCACGGCCCGAGCTCGAAACAAGCGCCGGTCAACCCTTAAACCCCAACACCAGAAGAAGAAGGGCACAAGAGACAAGGTACGTCATCCTCTACCCTGGCGGCCACCACCAGGCTGCCGAAGCCGCAGCCCTTCCTGAAAAGGACCACCACTGACGACCCCTGAATCGGATGAACCAACTCCCTCGGACGGCAGCAACACAAACGCCAAAACCCGCCTGGAACGCCATCCTCTTCCAACGCCGCTGAGTAGAGGCTCCAACCACAAATCAAGAGGAGGGTCGCGCAGCCCAAATCCGGCCAATGTCGGAATACTCGGCGCCGGCTGAGGAAGGTTCTACGGTCAAATTTTAGGAGAACAGGGGCAAAAATCTAGGTTAGGAAATTTTGGAGTTTTTTTCAGTAGATTTGATGCTACATGTGGGGGCGGTGCCCCCCACATGATTTTTCACCCTTGATTTACACACAATCACAGATACACACCCACATGAGGGTAAAATTTCATTTTTGGTCCATTATATTGGATATTTTCCAGAAATGGTCCACCAATTTGGCAGACATCAAACTTGATACAATAAGTTGTAAAATTCATCATTTTTGGTCCATAAGCCTAAGTGGCGTTTTATCGGGCGAATACGTGGACAAGTTTGATGTCCGCCACGTAGGCTCGTTATCCAGCCCGAGTGATTAATGGACCAAAAATGATGAATTTTACAACTTATTGTATCAAGTTTGATGTCCGCCAAATTAATAGACCATTTCTGGAAAATGGCTAATATTGTTAGAAAAGCAGAGGAAACATTTTTGGAGAAAGCTATATGAAAGCTACCACTGAAAACCATGAATCTCTATTTCATTCTCATCATTTGTTCATCATATTTTCGGCTGCTACAGATTAATGCCTATATATACTAGCTAAGGAACAATCTGGAATTTAGGTTAGGTAACACAAGATAACAAAAAGACTACAATATCAGATACTAAGCTAGAAGACAAAAAGGCTAACAAACTCGTCCTTCTTCTTGCAAAGGAATCTGTACTGCATGGTGTGCATGTGGGCTCTCATGTGGGCTTGCATGTGGGCTGTAGTTATAAGGAATAGAATGAGAGATATAACAGCCCATATCTTTAACACGCCCCCTTAATCCAAACGAGGGAAAAGAACATATGTTAAGCTTTGTCCTGAACCGAGTGAAGGATTGCCCAGAAAGAGGTTTAGTGAGGATATCAGCTGTCTGATCTGTTCCAGGAATGTGTAATATGATCACTTCTCTATTTTTGACCTTTTCTCGAATAAAATGAATGTCGATCTCCACGTGCTTGGTTCTAGAATGTTGCACGGGATTTAAAGACAGATGAACAGCTCCCAAATTATCTGACCAGAGAACAGGCACTTGTGATGGTGTCATGTTGAGTTCTTGCAGAATAGACCATACCCAACTCAACTCACATAGAGCATGTGCAATGCTTCTATACTCAGCCTCGGTGCTCGAGCGGGATATTGTGAGCTGCTTCTTAGAGTACCAAGATATGAGATTTGATCCCATAAAAATGCAAAAGCCAGAGTTTGATTTTCTATCATCAAGATCTCCTCCCCAATCTGAATCTGAGAACAAAGTGAGGTTGTTGTGAGTGGATGGAGTGAAGTTGAGACCAAGATCACTTGTGCTTGATAAGTATCTTAAAATTCTCTTTACAGCTCTCCAGTGTGTTTCTTTAGGATCATGCATGAATTGACTCACTTTGTGTACACTAAAAGCAATGTCTGGCCTTGTAATGACTATGTACTGCAATGCTCCCACAATACTTCTGTACAAGGTAGGATTATGAAAGGTTTGACCATCATGCTTGGTCAAAACAGGAGATGTAACCATAGGGGTGCTAGAGTCCTTTTGCTTCTCGCATATTGAATCTGTTCAAAAGCTTGTGGATATAATTTTCCTGTTTCAAGTGGAGACCTGTGCTTGTCTCGTTTATCTCAATGTCAAGGAACAGATGTAGCTCTCCCATGTCCTTTAAATAAAAGATATTGTTCAACTTCAGAATAAAATTATGGATGTCCCTTTCATTATCACCTGCAACCAGGACATCATCTACATAAACCAACAACAAGATAAATGATGTGGTTGTTTTTCTAAAGAACAATGAGTTATCAGCCACTGAAGAGATGAAACCAAGACTGCATAGAGTCTCCTTTAGTGTTGTAAACCATGCTCGAGAAGCTTGCTTAAGGCCATAAATTGCCTTGTTTAACTTGCAAACAACATTCTTTGAATCTCCTTTCTCAAAGCAAGGTGGTTGCTCCATGTAGACTTCATTTTCAAGATGACCATTTAAAAATGCATTGTCAAAATCAAGTTGTCTAATGCACCACAAATTTGATAGGGCTATAGACAAAACCATTCTGATTGTAGTTGGCTTGATAACAGGACTAAAAGTTTCTTCATAGTCCTGACCAAAGGTTTGAGAGAAACCTCTTGCTACTAACCTTGCCTTATATCTGGAAATGGATCCATCATCATTTGTCTTTAACTTGTACACCCACTTGCAAGTGACTGCATTCTTATTAGGAGGCCTAGGAACTAATGTCCATGTTTTTTTTTCCACCAATGCATTATACTCTTGTTCCATGGCTGCTTTCCAATGAGGATGAGCCAATGCCTCATGAAGAGTTGAAGGTGTTGCATTTTGAGCAAGCTGTGTGTGATAGATTCTTGGTTTGTATATGCCTGCCTTGGACCTTGTTACCATCTAATGAGTACCTGCATCATGATTAGTAGTGCTTGTGGTGCAGGTAGAAAACTCTCACAAGAAAAATCAACACATAACTCATGAGGTGAATGTATAGAAACAGTTTGGTGAGAAGAAGAACTATGGTTACTTGAATTTGGTGTGGAGTGTTCTGAAGGATTTATCTGTGGTGAAACAGGAGTGGAAGTGTGCTGTTTTGGCAAAATATTAGGCACAGCAACCAGAGAGGGAGCAGGTAAGATGGTAGAAGATGTTTTCTCAACAGGCTGAGGTGATTTTTCCTGAAGAAAGGGAAAATATTTCTCATCAAAAATTATGTTTCTTGTGACTACAATTTTTCCAGATGGGAAAAGAGCCTTGTACCCTTTGTGCTGAGAACTATACCCTATGAAAGTGCTAGGGATAGATCTGTAATCCAGCTTGCTTTTGTTAAGGGGTCTTAGATGAGGGTAACAAAGACACCCAAAAACTTTTAGGTTGGCATAGTTTGGCTTTTGGTTATAACAAGACTCTAAAGGACTTTTATATGATAGTTGTTTTGATGGGGTTCTGTTTATAATATAGACTGCAGAGGAAAATGAGTCATCCCAAAAACTTTGAGGCATGTTACTGTGGGCAAGAAGGGACAAACCAACCTCCACTATATGCCTATGTTTCCTCTCAGCCACCCCATTTTGCTGAGGGGTGTATGGACATGAATATCTATGTCCTATACCATTTTGTTCAAGGTATTTTGTCATGGCTTTAAACTCACCTCCTCCATCTGTTTGAATCAATTTTATCCTTTTATTGAGCTGATTTTCAACAAGAGATTTGAAATGAATGAAGGCTGACAAGGTGTCACTTTTGTTTTTCAAGAAGTATATCCAAGTATATTTAGTGGCATGATCAATGAAACTGACATAATATCTGTGGCCAATTTTAGAAGGAGTTGGTGATGGACCCCAAAGATCACTATGAATCAAGGTAAGTGGTTCAGTATAAAGGCTTTGAGAAACAGCAAAAGGCAAGCATTTACTTTTGGACTTCAAACAAGCATCACATAAACCTTTCATTTCATTTGGAAGAAAAGGAACATTACAATGATCCAAAGCCTTTCTAACAATTTCAAGGGCTGCATGACCCATCCTGAAATGCCAAACATCTAGGCTATCTCTACTTAAACTAACAGAATTAACAGAAATGGGAATTTTGTTTTGAGGAAGAACTTTGGCTGGAAACTTGTCTTCTTGTGAACTGGTTGCTTTTGGAAAGTGAAAGAAGTATAGGCCATCTCTAAGTTTCCCTCTGAGAAGAGTCACTCCTGTGGCTAGATCCTTCACAAGACAGAACGTAGGGTGAAACTCAAAAAAGACATTATTATCTTGTGCAAAATGTGACACACTGAGAAGGTTTTTGGTTATCTGGGGCACATGCAAGAGATTTTTTAGAACAAAGCTTCTTTTTGGTGAATGCAATGAAGAAAAAGAGTTAATAATTGATTTGCCAACATGAGAAATTTTCAGACCTGTACCATTACCAACATGAAGCTTGTGTTGTCCTTGGTAGTCACTAGCAATGCTGAGGTTGCTTAAATCATTTGTGACATGGTTTGTAGCCCCTGAGTCTGGATACCAGCATGGTTCTTGTGAGACATCACTTCCAGCAATGCTGTTGGAGTAAGAGGAGCTGTTGCCTGCAAAGTTGGCCTGAGTGTTGGTGTTTTGATTTCCTTGGGGAGCAAAAGCATTGTAGTTGGCATCAAATCGATGATAACACCTATCTGTTGTGTGCCCTTGCTTGTGACACACTTGGCACTGAAAGCTTGATCTCCCTCCTGAGAAATTTCTGCCACCTCTTCCCCTATATCCACCTTTATAGGGGTTTCTTCCTCTTCCTCTTGCATTGTTTTGGCCTCTTCCAAAACCTTATGATGGGAAATTCTGATTTCTTGGCCCTGATTGAGTGCTAAGATTAGCACTTGGCCCTGATCCCTCATTGTTAATGATACTCGGGTTCATGGCTTCCAACCTGCTCTCATAACTCAACAGCATAGCATGAACATCCCTCATAGATACTAGCTCTATCCTTGAGGTCAAGGACACAATAACATGATTATATTCTTGCCCTAAGCCTGAGAAAGTGTAGAGCATCTGATCTTCCTCTGAAATCCTTTCACCAATTGAAGCTAGAACATCACAACAAGATTTTACCTTAGCAAGGAATTCTCTCATTGCCATAGAACCCTTCTTAAGATTCTGCAGTTCCATTTTGTGTTGCATCCTTCTTGCTTGTGACTGACTAGCAAAGTTGAGAGCTAGAGCTTCCCACATCTCCTTTGAGCTGCTTAAACCAACCATCAATCCCAACAGATTTTCAGATAAAGATGACAGGATCCATGAAGCCAATAACTGATCCTGTCTCATCCAAGCATCATATTCTGGGCTAGTGACTTGAAAACTATTTCCTTCTCCATCTGTACTTTCCATGAATTCCTGGGGTGGTTTCTTGTTTCCATTGATGAAACCTTCTAGCCCGTAACCTCTGATAGCCGTGAGCAGCTGCTGTTTCCATATGAGGTAGTTGGTTTCTGTCAATTTTATGGCTATAAGTTGATTTTGAGGTTGAACAATTTGGATCTGGTGATTATGGTTTGGATCACTGGTAGAGGACATGGTTAGTGAACCTTAAAGAAGATGAAGAACAAAAAAAAAGATAAAGGATGGATCAGAGCCAGGATCGAGCCTGCTCTGATACCATATTAGAAAAGCAGAGGAAACATTTTTGGAGAAAGCTATATGAAAGCTACCACTGAAAACCATGAATCTCTATTTCATTCTCATCATTTGTTCATCATATTTTCGGCTGCTACAGATTCATGCCTATATATACTAGCTAAGGAACAATCTGGAATTAGGTTAGGTAACACAAGATAACAAAAAGACTACAATATCAGATACTAAGCTAGAAGACAAAAAAGCTAACAAACTCGTCCTTCTTCTTGCAAAGGAATCTGTACTGCATGGTGTGCATGTGGGCTCTCATGTGGGCTTGCATGTGGGCTGTAGTTATGAGGAATAGAATGAGAGATATAACAGCCCATATCTTTAACAAATATAATGGACCAAAAATGAAATTTTACCCCCACATGAGTGTGTGTAAGATCAAGGGTGAAAAAGCATGTGGGGACAGTGCCCCACATGTACATGGAATTATCGTTTGTTCACAGGAGAGAAGTCAAGAGATTTTTCAAAGTCGCCAATTTGGTGCCATCCCCATACAGAATTTAAACGACTGTTAGGTTGAAAATTGTCAGTAAGGCAAGGCTTTACAATGAACTAGTACACTTTTTTATGCAACTTCATGATCGAAATCAATTTAATTATATATTAAACACTACAGAAGGTTTAATTTAATATTATAATTAAATATTAAAATATATTTATTTAATAAGAAAATTTAGTTATTCGCAACATTATTTATATGTAGATCAGTAATCTCTATATAAAAGTATCAATATCTTTTATTAGTTACATTTAAAATTATTAGTACTGGTTATATGATCGAAATCTTTCGTTATCTGTAAATTACATTTTAAACTAATATATTATAGTGTCACACAACATAATAAAATAATGTAAAATAAAATTATAAAGGTACATTTAAAAAATCAATTTTGAACATATCAATGCTATTATATTTAACATCTTTATCTGAAATATTGTAGTTAATATTTTTTAGAATTTAACTTCCTTTCTAAAAAATTTACATTCTTTTATTTATATTTTTTCAAAACGATATATTTTAATTAAAAAACACATAAATACAACTAGAAATCAGCCAGAATAAGCTAAGCGGCTATCGAGTTGAATCTAGCCGGAGGACTACACAAAGAAGTGCATCTTAGAATTAGTCATCCTAACTCACCCACTACACAAATGAATTATACAATCCCACAAGAGAGAATCAAACCCGCTCGTCCTCGGCGTCCATCAATTCTTTCAAGTTTTGCTCCCTCAGCCGTTGTCCAGGCTCGTCGGTAGACGACCTCCACCACTCATCCACGGCCGCTGCACTCTCGCATTCCGCCTGATGCCACTAGGTAAGGGCTAGGGTTCGACGGACTCTATGTTTGCTTGATGGTCGCCGGAATTCTGTGAAATCAGGACTCGGTGGGGTGCGGATGTGCGTGGATGAGGCTAGTGTGCTCAATTCAGCTTTCGTCGGTGCGTTTTTTCTTGCCTGGTTTGGAGGTATGCCCTTTGTGCTCTTCTTGTTTCTGCCGGGCTGGGTCGCCGGCTTCCCTTTTGTGCAGGGATGTTGGTTCGGGGTTATCCTTGCGGGCTGGGTGGTAAGGATGACCTCTGTTCGAGACGGGTCGTAGCCGCTAGGCGAAGACGCCATTATCCCCTTCCTCCCCTTTCTCGGTTCCTGAGTTAGTGGGAGGCCGACCGTTATGGGATTAGGCTAGTGGTGATAGTCGGTCTCGGGGCGGTGTTGGATCGGCTAGTGGTGTTAGCAAGTTGCGGGGATATTGTGGTTTTGTGGTTGGAGTGCGGGTCGGTTCCTCGGATTGTTTTTTAGGCTTGGGGCATCGTCTTGCTAGGCCTTATGCAGTGGTGGGCGTGGTATCGGAGCTTCGAAGCTCTCTTTGGAATCAGCTTTGTCTGCTATCTTGTTCGGATGTATCTGTTTGAGGGAGGCTATGTTGTTAGGGTGTAGTTGTTTTTGTTTCTCGTGTTTGTCTTGGCTTGTTCATGTTTTGTTGTTTGTGTTGGTGTTTGTGTTAGTTTTTGTGTTTTAGGTTTGGGTCGTTGATCTCGGTTAGCCCGAGTGTGACTTTATTATCCTTTTGGAACCATGCACTCGGGCATTACCCTGTTGGGGTCTTTTTGTTTGTTTGTTTTTCATTCTCCCCTTGGGAGTTTTAGGGTTGTCTGTGTTAGTTTGTGTGTCCGTGTATTACCCCGTTGGGGTCGGTTCTAGGCGTACTTCGGTCCTGTCCTCCCAGTTTATTCTGCTATTGGCGGCTTGTATTCAGCTATTGGTTGTCTACATTCAGCTTGTGGTTGTACTTTGCGCTTTTGTGCTTTTTTATATAAAATTTCTATCGCTCCGAAAAAAAAAATATTATTATCAATGATAATACTCATCCTCCCTATATATAATTATCGAATGCACTGAGCCTACGTGGCTGCTTCTGGTGCTTCGATATCCTACTTGACGAAGAATCATGTTTCGTTATTAGGTTTGGACAAATAATATTGATATATTAATAATTAATAATCTGGGTTCAGACATTCTATAAATATTATAATTCTCGAATGCGCTGAGCCCACGTGGCTGCTTCTGGTGCTTCTAAATCCTACTCGGCGAAGAATCATGTTTCGTAATTAGGTTTGGACAAATAATATTGATATATTAATAATTAATAATCTGGGTTCAGACATTCTATAAATATTATAATTCTCGAATGCGCTAAGCCCACGTGGCTGCTTCTGGTGCTTCGAAATCCTACTCGGCGAAGAATCATGTTTCGTAATTAGGTTTGGACAAATAATATTGATATATTAATAATTAATAATCTCGGACATTCTATAAATATTATTTATCTAACTTAGATATTTTAATATCACTTATACTAATATAACCTTTTAATTATTTATAATTTTACATAGTGAGGCACTAAGTGACTAATTTATCCCTGACTTTGATTTGTTTTCTTCAATTAGCTATTAAATTGTAAATGTATTTTAAAAGTTGATAACTTTTGTATTTGTTATCGGTTTTACATATATTATCTATCAAATTAATCATCTTTTGATGATCTTCGATTTGACATCCATATTGTATATATGAAATAAATAAATTATATTTATCTTTATAATAATAAATAATAATAATAATTATTAAAATTCATTAGAAAAATAAAATTATTTATCAATTGATATATTTAATTTTAATGTAGTTATATGTTGTAAGTTAAAAAATATTATAATATAACACAAGTAAGTCGCACAAATAAAAAGTGTCATACTAAATATATAATAATATATATATTTTTTTAAAAGGTATTTAAAATTTCAACTACTTTTTTCTCATTAATTTTAAATTTTAAGAAAAAAAAAAAATTAGCAAGCACCCCGTGTAATATACGAGTGTTTTACTAGTATCAGTATATTATGGAAACTTCAACATTTTGACATAAAGATAAGTAAATACGTAAAATTAAATATGATAAAAAATTACTTAGTTAGAAAACTATTTAATATTTACCATATTATATTATTTATGTTTTTTTTTTTATTGAAAAAAATACTACAACCAAAAGTAAAAAAAGCCGAAAAAATTTCAATAATGTTATAAAATAGAGAGAAAGAGAGATAATAGAGAAAATGTTTCTCTTAGGTGCATTTTTCATTATAACTGAAGCTCCTATTTATAGGAAACTTCTGATGGCACAACCGTAATAATACAATTACATCAAGGACAAAATAGTCATTCACATATATTATTTTATAACAAATAATTCATAACACTCCCCCTTGAATGACTATTTCTAAACATATTTTAACTGATTTGAATAACGCCCAATCTGAATATCTTGAAGTATATCTTGTAGCCATCGGTACTGGTGCTTCAGTATATCAGGAAAACCCGGTGGGACAAAACCTGATCATCTTGAAATCACAACATTGCTTCCTCAGGAAAACCCGGTGGGACAAAACCTGAGCATTGTGGTAGCACATCATTGCTCCTCCTCAAATAAATCATCTTTAATGCAGTATCTACGTGCTGCCTCGTTAAAACCTTGTCAAGAAAACCCAGTGGGAAAAAACTTGATCGAAGGAAAAAGAGTACAGCTACTCCAGTCTTTTCTCATCATCATGAGGAATCATATCAATTATCCAGTTGTCCTCATTATACCATGAATGTGCCTCGTTAAAACCTTATAAGGAAAAACCCAGTGGGACAAAATCCTAATGAAGGAAAAAGAGTACACTATTCATGTGAATACGTCATTCCTGTTGCCTCATTAAAAACCTTGCTAGGAAAACCCAATGGGACAAAACCTTAGCCAAGGGAAAAAGAATACAACGCGTATTCCATATATTCACCATAATAATTTTGCCATAATTTTTATGAATATCATATAGATTCATTAAGATTTTCAGATACTGGTGGTATTTATGATAATATGTCATATCATGCTTTTGTGCAACTTTCATTCTTAAACTGATTCTTATCATCAATCGATTTCAATGGTCTTACTGCCAATAGTTCCCAAATATTCACATTTCAGTTGATTTCATTCTCATCAATATCATTTATATAGCGCTATTCATTTGTTTGTGTCGACACTTATTCATTTCATTATTCCCCGTAATATATTGAGATATCTCATTATCAATTAATTTCGTATACATATGCTTCCTTTCATCACTTATTTGGGGAATTCAATTTGCACAATACCAACGCTTCCAGCATATCATATCATTTCATATATTTCACCACCATCAGTATCATTTAGTTTATGATTTGCACACTTTCAGTGTGATGCATATATCATTTCCAAAATTTCAATAATTTATTCTCCCCCTCATCTTAACAGATCCCTGATCTGTATTTTCAGTATTGAGTTTCTTGAGGGGAGTTCATATAATCTCCATTTCATTCTCGATTTCAACATATAATAGGAGGACTTTGAATTCATATCACTTGTAATGTGCACATTTTTCATCTCATCATATGAGCTGATTATATTACTAGCTTCATCACTTTCATATGACACTTATTTTCATTCTTTCATAGCCACCTTGTGTCATTCTTTGATCAAACCATCTCGTAATTTCATGTTACGTGTCATATACACATTCTTTGATCAAATCATCTCGTAACTTCAGGTTACGGATCACACACATGTGGCTATCTAGTGGATCCATAATATCTAGTAGCACACATGGAGGGGTAGTGGGCCCATATATATCGTACCTCTTTCATACTCAGTTTGATCAAATATCGATTCACAAATATTTAGCTAGTAATAATTTCACCTATCGAGAACAAAGTATCACATATTACAAAGAATCAGTTAATCACGCAAATCATCATCATTTATATCAATAAATATCCCAATAATTCTTTGTTACCCATTTATCACAAACATATCACATCATCTTTCGGCGGCAATAAATGCACTTCAAGTGCAGATTCTGATCCACAATATTTTAATTCAGAACTGTATCACATGCATATCAATCTTTCTGTCAGACAGACTCTTTGTTTTTAGAGTCGTATAGCATACGCATCATTTCTATAAATTATCATGCAAATCATTTAATCTTTACGAACAAAGGTCCGAATTTACATATGGATTTGGCACTCTCAAATATCCGTAAATATTATTCTTTTGTTCCAGTAAATATCATAAAAAGAATTTATTGGTCTCGAATAGGAAGATTGAGGGTGCTAATGATTAATAATATTCCAGGCGATATTCGATGGTTGATTGAAGCAAAAGTTCGATTGTCTGGAGAGTTTCCAAATTCATGCAAATATATGTCAGGTATGGGTAAGAGTACTTTTGCAAAGAAACGAAAAGCAAAAAGATTAGGTGGATGTTTCAAATGCGCTCGATGGACTTGTGACACACGATGTAAATCTGTGGGGTTCGTGTCCAAAAATCGAGAAGATAAAATAGCATTTATAAAGGATGGATTGAGTAAGGAGTCGATGGATCAAACGATCCACCAGATTCTTGAGACACATCCTAGTGGGTATGTGCATCGTGAGCTTCTGTCTCTATGGATTCGTTTCAAAATGAAGAGGAACGTTATAGTCTTGAAAATATTGTTTCAAAAGATCAAGTTTGTAAAACTAGTCTTTGTTAGTATGAAAATCATACTAATGAAGTTTAGTAGTTGCACTGTAATTTTCAGAGAATCTTATAGTTGTCGACAGATAAGATTTATTTAAAACCCAACACCTTATCTGTCAGTTGCAATTGTCAGAAGAAAACAATAAAATTATTTATCGCTTTGTAAGACTTTCTATTTAAATAGCGAGTCATTCATCATAATCGTATGCCTTATAAACTTTTGAAATATTAAGTTTATCAACAAATAGATGGATGTTTCAGAGCCTTCGCAAGGTAATAAATTTCTTCAGCCGATCAAAACCATATGTGTTCTTGGTGGTTCTAGACTGGTAAGTTTTTCTCAAAATGTTGATATTGTGAGTCAGTTAGTAAGGGATATGGGAAATCAAAAAATCACTTTACTGTATGGAGGGACTAGCATCACTTTCTTTGATAATCTTTTATTGGCCGGAAAATGTTTTGAGATAGAAGTGAAAAGTATCATACCTTTTCATAGAGCTTCAACAAGGGTCGTCAAGGATTCCATATGCATAATGCTAACTCATTCTATTCATGATTGTATGATGGATATGGCGAACAAGAGCGATGCATTTATCATTCTTCCAGGCGGTTATGGAATGCTAATGACAATGTTCATCCTTGCTTCTTGGGCAGAATTGAAACTTCATAACAAGCCCATAGGTCTATTGAATTTTAATAACTTTTTTTCTGGTTTGCTTGGATTTTTAGACCAAGGAGTATATCAAACTTTTATATCTCCTACAACAAGAGAAGTGTTCAAATTTGCAGATACGTCTGGTGAGCTTATCAAAAAGCTCCAAGAATGCATCACATTTCAAGATTATGTGGAAACACAAGGGGTCAAAAGAAAAAGAGCTTTTGATCATTTAGATCTCTCATTATGAACCAAGATAACAATAATGGGTGGCAGAGTTACGGAGTTTTATACTCTCGAGACGCACCCTTCTTTTATGGGTTCTATTATGTAATTTTGCGTATTTCGTACTTATCGAGTATGTACTGCCTCTTCTCCATATTTCCACCATATGAATTTTTTGTACTTATTTATCATTAATAATAATATCAATTTGGCTTTTCCACAAGATAAGTGTGTAGTACTTCATGACTACAATTATTTACCATATGTGCTTCTTCTGTAGTATTTATATAATCTCGAATCTCAGTATGATATGATATAGTCTCGTAGACTCATATAATATATTGAGAAATCATTTTTTGTGTGTCACCAATAACTCGTAACTTTTGGTACCACTTTTTTATTTTGTTCAATCAACCAACGGTAGCTTCTGGTATCATATTGTTTAATCATAATGTGGTAGCTTCCAGTACCAATAATACCAGATATCAATTAATCATTATGTCGTAACTTTCGACATCACATTGTTACCATCTTATCAATTTATCATTTCTCCAATATTAATAAATTTGGAGACTTTATCACTGCTTTTCCAGGATCAGATTACTCCATATAATGTTCGTTTATGATCAGAACTTTAATTAACTTTGACATGGCAGATACAAAGTGTCATTCATTTCATTCATCGGCTATCCCTTAATTTGTACTGCTCATCGCCGGTGGCAGAGCCGCACTAGCCACCCATGTATATATAGCCATCATATTTCGTTGCACATGGCCTTATCATATGGCCATTCTATATCACCGGCTATCATTAACAAATACACTTATAATTTGGCCATCACAGGTCATCATTATTAATACATTTATCATCTGGCCATACCGGTCATAATTATTTGCTACACTGACCGATTCACTTAGTTGTTCAAATCTTCTTTTGATAAATTGTTCGGCCATCTCACATATTTTATTATTATTATTATTATTATTATTATTATTATTATATTTCAATAATTGACCCATCGGCTACCATTAAATATATCAACATTGGTCTCAAAATAAAGCTCTCATTAAATAGAAGTATGCATTTAATATAAACATATTTCAATAATTCTTGTCTTTTATGTTTGGCAAAATACGATTTTACAATCAAATCAATCAATTAAATATTACATCAATTTTTTTTTTTCTTGGGGACAAATTAATCTCCACCGTTTTTTTTTTTCTTTTTTATTTATTTATTTTATTACATTAAATGACCACAAGATGGGCAAAGAGTAAAGGGGCCCTCATTTAATAATCATCCTAACACATTAAATGATGTCTTATTCACACATTAAATGAGACTTGTCTTTGCTTCATCAATTTGGTAGCAATGGGATATTAAGGCAATGAATCATTTTGTAAACAAATATGCTGACACAATTTTCTTCTTCGTATTCAACCCTTTTAAAATTCTCAGTTTCATGAATTCTTTGATTTAGTGCTCTCAAAAGTTTTTATAAAATAAATTACCATGATATAAAAATATTCAAGTGAAGTGTTTACCTTCTACTTGAAATAGTGAACCCTGGGTATGAAGAACACCAACGGCTTCAACTCCGTTCCTCTTGTCATCTTATATAAAGCAAGAGTGTATGTTTCTCGTCCGCCATTGTTAAGTTCTGCAAGCTCTACAACTTTTTTTTTTT
>CACSLK010019251.1:6280367-6293124 GCA_902706635.1 Striga hermonthica | reverse complement strand
AAAAAAAAAAAAGGATTCCAGATAATTATTTATTTATTTATTTTTTTTTTTTGGTACAAATTATTTATTTTTATTATTTGCATATGCTAATGTTGGGTAATTGCTACTTTGCTAGAAAGTCACATTTTTATCGTAAAAAAAACTCTCGATTGGATGGTTCCGTAAGGGGATCGTAACATTTCTTTATACTTATATTTCAAGGCTTTCTTTATACTTATATTTCAAGGAGCCGTTCCTTTATTTTTATATATTTTTAATTATGATACTTAAATATAGGGAAATGCTCCGTCTGGTGTTTTAACCGTGGATACACATATAATTAGTATAAGATAGATGATCTAATGGTTAAAACACCATGGTTCCGTAACGAGACCTAAGCATTACCCCTTAAATATAAACATGTATATTTATTGAAAGAGTATTGTTTTTTAAATATTAGACAGTCTATCTAGACATGACCACAGGTCGCCCCGCCCCCATCGATTCAATCCAAAAACTGGACCGTGGTCAACAGGCTTTGAACTTAGCCCGTGATTTGACCGGATCGATTATGGGCCACATATTTTAAGTTTTCAAATCAATGGGCCAATTTTGAACCCAAACCGGGTGATTTGACCCTTTTTTAAGAATATATATATAATTTATTATATTTTATTTTTTTTATTGAATCGGATCGGCCCAAAAATGGCGGTTCACTGAACAGGCCCGTGCATATGTTCAGCCTGTTCAGGGTCCTCCAACCCTCGGCTCGGAGCTGGAAAATTGCCAATGGGTTTGAGCAACTACTCTAACTATTCTTAATTAACGCAACTAATTATGAGTTCGTGTACGAGAAACGCAACTACTCTATATACCAATGGGTGCATGAATATTCCGATATCTAAAGTCAATACACAAAAGACAAAATTAAGGGTAGAGAAAGATAAAAATAAAATAAAATAAAAATAAAATAAAACATGCGTAATGATATAAACTAAGTAGATTAAAAAAATATATTTGGATCACTATATCTCATTCAATAAAAATGCAGAGAAAAATTATAGTGAGAAAAGTCAGAAAGGCGGTTAAGTTATGATTATTTAAAGAACATTAAAAAATAAATAAATAAATAAAAATCTACTCATCTTGATAGAGACTTTGAAAGAAAATAACAACCGTTGATTATAGGTGATTAACTAATCACGTGAAAAACTTGATTGTGAGGTACATAATCCCACTTAATCGATATGAGAAGGATAATGGCATGCGGTTCAATGGATTAATTTATTATTGCCATTCAATCATTTGAGTTAGGTTTCTAGAAATTTAAAATGCAGTTTGCTCTCTATTATTAAATATAACTGTTAAATAAAATGAACTGTTTGTAAATTTATTTCGGACAAATTCACTTAATAACAAATTGGGTTCGAACTCGTTTATGTAAAAGAAATATTTTTTATATAATTATTTAAAATTTTTATATATATATTGACTCGTTAACAAATAAAATCCGAGGTCGACTCGATAAAAATCAAATTTAAATCGAGCTTGAATGTCAAGACGCACATTTACAACTTTAATATTGAATCAAAGAAAAACAAACAAAATATATTAGAATCTTCACTAGTAAGTTGTCCCACATCGTTTATAAAAGAAAAATAGGCATAATTTATAAGTCTAGTTGGCTACTCTTCATTCCACTAATTGGTTTTGGGATGAAACTTCACTTAGCTTCATCTGGGATGTTTCTTACATGGTATTAGAGTTAGTTCTATTGTGACCGTGCAATGACGTACCCGTTTCCTAGCCTTCTTATGAACGACTCACAAGTGTGAGTTGTCTCACATGGTTTATATGGGGAAAATAGACGAAATTTATAAGTCTAGTGGGCTACACCTCCTTCCACCAATTGGTTTTGGGAAAGAACCTCACTTGGGTTACATCTGTGCTTTCCTTGTTATAGTGCAGAGTCGGTTCTATTGTGACCGTGCGATGACGTACCAGTTTTCCAGTCCTTTGGGCTTAGACTTCTTATGAAGGGCTCACAAGTGAGGGGGCGTATTAGAATATTTACTTGTGAGTTGTCCCACATTATTTATATAGGGCAAATGGACCTAATTTGTAAGTCTAGTGGACTACTCTTCCTACAACCAATTGATTTTGGGATGAAACCTCACTTGGGCTTCATCTAGGATTTCACTATCTTGGTGTGCTTCATCTGCGGTGGTTTTGGGATGAAACCTTACTTGAGCTTCATTTGAGCTTTTCCCTATCTTGGTGCGCTTCATCTGCGTGGGACCGCACTCGTTTTTCCCTGTTTCTTACACCCTTAACTTTCAGCAAGGTGTTGAGGCGAGCATCAAGAGCCAGGAGATCAGCATCAAAAGCCAAGAACTAAGCATCAAGAATTTAGAGAGCCAATTCGCGAAACAAATGGACCGACTAGCATATGGGTTCGAACCAAGTCCAATGAGTTTGAGCGTTATCAATTTGTGCAGAGAGGACCTCGAGGAACTTGAGGAGTGCACATACGAGCCAGAAAACGAAAAAATCACGAATATCGAGAAAAATGAGAGCGAAAAACAGAACCAAGCTTTGAAAATAGGGTTGAGCAGTAGAATACGAAGGCACCCCATACTCGACCTCGACCTGCTGTAGCTAAAAAAAGTGTCGTTCTAATCAAAGCCCAACTTTCAACGGTCAAAGTTGGCTTTGTGACTTAATTTTTCTCTTTGTATAAAGTATATACACACAACACACACTCAAGACTCAACCTCTCTTTGACCATGATGCAGATTGATATAGGACAGAGACGCTTTGTAATATTATCGAATTTGATAAAAAATTGTAAATGGAGATTTAGATTTTAAAAATGTATAAAGTAGATTTATATATTATTTTTATTCTATGGATGAGATTCGTTGAAAAAATAGTTAATGGCCTGAGATAATATTACTTACTTTTCAAATGCCATCCAACAGTTGGAAGACCAAATATTAAGTTGTTTGGTTACATTATATGTATTTTTCACTTTTCTCAGTTACTCCTCACCTAATTACTCCATCTGCCTAGTGCCTAAAGACCCAACAGTACTCAATTCCTCATTGCTTGCCATAGCCAAATAACCATTAAATCTTATGCTATAGCCCAACCCAAGCACCAATAAATTTGGCATCCCACGCGAACAGAGGTGATGTAGGGAAGCGTACGAGTGAGAAGGATAAACGAGTAAACGAGATACTCTCAAACGAGATACTCTCTCGTAAAACACGCAAAACTCACAATATCAATTCTTATTTTATATTCAACTTGAGATAACAAAAGAGGGGGAGTTCTTTATATAAGGCTCATAAACTCTATTCCTAACTTGTCCAACAAGACAAGATCTTATAACAAACCTCGTGGCCGGCGTGTGGTGTTGAACTCATGGTAGCAAACCTCGTCATTTTCCCTGGTCGAACACGAAGGTTGAATATCGCTCAACTTCACTTAACAAATGGAGGATCAAATATTTATCCTCATTGCGTTTCCACTGTTGTAGCGCAGTTTCTATGCCCAAATGCACGTTGTGCTCAGTTTTAGAATGCGAAGCAATAAAATCAACAACCGCTACTAACATGAATGAATATTTTTCTAGGGGCTTACACAAGCCAAAATCAGAAAGCGTCACCTCGGGCCCCAAGGGCTCTTCATCGAAAATAGGTAGACCGTCGTCGAGACCGTCCACTTTGTCGGTAAGACGCTCCACGACCTCCTCGGGCCCTTCATCAAACACAGGCAGACCATCGTACAATGGCCCGTCAACATTCTCTTCGTCGAATTCGGGGATGTCTACACGAAACGGACCCTTCCATCGACCATAATCACGATCAAATTCCCAATCGCGTCGGGCACGATATCCGTCGACGATGGAAGCTTCCTCGCGCTTGCCTATATCGTCGCGTTGATCGTCGCCGTCCACGAAGACCGGGCCCCGTCGCCACATGTCACGGCCGCTGTATGCAGCGAAGGGGTCAGCCTCGACGTGCTGAGGTTGCCACTCGCCGAAGGGATTCACCTCCGAGATGGTATCCTCGCCGTCTTCATCGTCGGACGATGGTTGTGGAGATCTTCGACGGGGCACCCCGCCTAGACCACGGCCTCCACGTTCTCCGCGAATTCCCCCGCACACGCCCCGGTTGCCGGCGTCACGGTACGTTTGCTTGTCCCGAACCATGGTACGGATAGTTAGACGTATGTCCCCGATCTCCGCGGACAGATCTGCAATCTGACGACCCATCATCTTGAGCTGGCGGCCAAACCACTCGGTCCGGCGACTCAGGTTGTAGATGGCGGCGACACGCCTGTCATTTGCAGCATCTTGTCTTCGCGACAGCATCGTGAATCGTGCTGATCTCTGATACCAACTGATGTAGGGAAAGCGTGAACGAATGGGAAGGATAAAAGAGATACTCTCTCTTGATAAACCACACAAGAACAAATTTTTTATTTCAATCGATAAAACTGCTCTTACATTCTGCCAGTCTGCTAATAAATAGAGTTCAAGATCTCCCACAATCCCTAACTTATCAAACAAGTAAATAAATATCTCCTAACCACCTTAAAGATAACTAAGAGATAATAATAATAATAATAATAATAATAATAATAATAATAATAATAATAATAATAATAATAATAATAATAATAATAATAATAATAATCCTGCATCAAGAGGTGGATAGCTTGGTCGCCGCCGGAGGTCGATCATGTGAAGGTTAATACTGATGGGAGTTTTTTACCCCACACAGGGATGGCTAATGCGGGCAGTGCTATTCGAGACCATACGGGAAAATGGTTAAGTGGATTTGTAATGAATATTGGCCTTTGTTCAATCATTGGAGCCGAACTTTGGGGCCTTTTTCAAGGCTTGAAGCTCGCATGAGATATTGGAGCGCGCAATGTGATTGTGGAGGTCGATAACCAAAGTATTATTGCAATGATGAATGGAGACGCGTGCCGGGGAGTACACACGAGCGTCTTAAGGGGGGTTAAGGACCTTTTGAGTCGACAATGGCAAGTGGTCATAAAGCACGGATATAGAGAATCAAACTTTGTTGCCGATTTTTTGGCCTCACTCGCGGCCAAAGGGTCTGGCGGATTTCACCGTTTGGATAAGCCGCTTTCGGGAGCAAATGTGTGGTTAGCTCATGATGTAATAGGAGTGTCTTATTCGCGTAATGTGTTAGTATCGTAGTAGTTAGGCGTTTGCCTCCTTTTCTTGTACCGAAAAAAAAAAAAAAAATGGCATCCCAACCTTGTCTTATTTGTACAAGTCATCATTTGTGCCGCTAAAGTCAAAATATAATCGACATCGATAACCGTCACCACTCCCTTGAGCATTGCCCGCCCAACCAGCCATTGCTAACTATTTAAGAACATCAGCTCGAAAATGTTCAAAGCTTTATGTAGTCTTCATCCCAATAAAGCACCTCCAGTTGAGGCATATGCCAATATCACCTTTATATTTCTGCTCATCCCTTTAAGAATTAGCATATTTGATGCTCGTTAGAAAATAAAGAAAAAAAAAAAAAAAAAAAAAAAAAAAAAAAAAAAAAAAAAAAAAAAAAAAAAAACCGTGTTAGGGACACTTCCATAGGAGTTGTGTGAACCACTCTCAAACCTGCTCTCCTCTTGCTTCTTGAATTGGGTGGTCTCAATATGAAATACCAACATTTCACCCATTGTCCCAAGTCGTCACTATCTGATGAAGAATGTGTATTGGGACTCGGTTTTGTGTAGGAACTCGCGCTAACGGTCTTGGTTCGAACACGATAAAATGTGAAAAACCCGCAATATCGGCCTTGGTTTATCACGAAGGAAGTACTCTAAAAATGAGTCTTTTTCTTATGTTTTATTACTTTAAACTTGATTATCAAATATGCATACAAAGGTCCTATATATCTCTACTAGCACAAACAACATTCAAATGTTAAACATTCAAACCTACCACCAATCCTAACTAAGATATTTAAAATTTAAAATATAACTGACATAATTTATCCTATCTAATTTGCATGAAATCCAACTTCTCCCACAATCATCCATGCAATCTGATTCCACTCAAAAGCCCAGTTCGCATCATTCCCGACCTCTTATATATTCAATCTATCTTTATTTTGATCTTGCCTTGTATATAACTTGTTTTTGTAAGTACAATAAATAGAGCTTTCAAACTGAATAGGGAAATTGTTAAAAAATTTTAATTGTCATAATTCGGAAAAACTTTTTTGTTTATTTGATTATATTCCTTGTAGGTCGCTTGGAAAGGAAACAAGACAAAACAAAAAGAAAGATTGATTGACTTATGAAGTTCCTTGTGTATTTATTGTTGTATATTGAGTTAGATTTTATCTTAATTTATCTCCTTATATAGGGACGGAACGCGCATGGAAATGGTCTGAAATAACATATAAAATTGATATATTAATTGATTATTATAATTTTAATGAATAAATTAATTATAATTTATCAAATACCACAATTGAAAACTGTTATTTTTTTCAATATTAAGATAATGGCCTTGTTTGGCGATCAGCTGATAGCGGATAGCGAATAGCGGATTGTATTAGCGGATAGCGGATAGCGGATTATATTAGCTGATTTGACCAGCGAATTGCATTAGCGGTTTTTAAATAAGTGTTTGGTAAATAGCTGAAAGCTTATAGCTGTTTGACATTGCAAATTACCAATAAGGACATTTTTATTATTTAGGGTGTATTCTTTTAATAATAATATATTAAAACATTTAATATTTTTTAGTTGGTAATTTATAAATATATTATTTTTTGTAAAATTTACTAACACTTGATTAAGAAGTTATAAATTTTACATTTTTCAAGATAAATTAATCATATGGATGACATATTATTATTTTTTAGCACCATAAACCAATGTAAATTGTAAAATAAATAATACAAATTAAAAAGTTCTAAATTAAAATAGTAGATTGTGAATCCTCTATCCCAAAAAGCTCCTCTAATGAGCTTTTTCTAAATTAGAGTTTTGGGCCCAAAAAGCTTATAAAATAAGCTATTTACCAAACAAGCTTAATAGCGGATTTGACGGGTCAAACCTCTCAATTAAGTTCAATCCGCTAATTTATCTTCAATCCGCTATCTTCCAAACGGGGCCAATATATTCTTCGTCCATTTTGAATTTGGGTCAGTTTAGAAACTTGAATTTATTTATAAATTAACTTCTATTTAAAAGTGTTACCAATATTTTTCAAATTTAAACTTAAGAATGAATATAAAATCATGGCAATAAATTATTAATAAAAAATATAAAAAAATTTATTATAAACATAATTTAATAGTTAGATAATTTTGAATTGATATTCTAGAGCGGAACTTATAAATTTTCTAGAAAATAAATTAGTAATAATTTATCAAATACTGTAATTTGAAAATCATTAATATTTTTAATATGAAAATAATATATGTTACATCAATTTTGAACTGGTGTCGCTTTAGAGAGTTGATTTTATCTACAAACTAAATTTCATTTCAAAATATTACCAAGTTTTCCATCTTTAACATTAAGACAGAAAAAAATATGGTAACATATTATTATTCAAAAAATAAGTTTAAAATGATATTAGGAAAAATAATAGGGGGTGTATTCAATTGAGATTCTTAAGGACTTTTTACTGTTAGACTTTTTCTTTGTAATTTTGTTACAAAAGTCTCTACAAGTCTCACAATTTAAAAAGTCTCATAAAGTCTTATGTTTTGAATACCGGATAACTTATAATGACTCTCAGAAAGTTATAATTGAATACACTGATACTTTTAGAGACTTATTAAAAGTTTTTAAAAGTATCAATTGAATACATGTAAACATTTCAAAAGTCTTTAAAATTCTAAAAACTTTAAAAAGTCTCTAAAAGTTGAAATTGAATACAACTCCCTTCATTTTGACTTAATAAGTAACGTGAAATTGGGCCGAACCAGACCTGGCCCAGCACGTCGGGCCCGGAAAAAAATGGCCCACACTCAACCCGCTTAATATTCAATTTAGGCCCGAATTTATGGTCAACGGATTTGATCAAACCGGCGAGCTGGGCGGCCCGTGGCCAATTAACGTTTGCATTCCACCGAATGACATAAGGTACAAGAGTAACATCAATCATTATGTCCATTAGAATAAATTGAATTTGAAATGCAACTTTAGAAGAGAAGATCTTATTCCCACATTTCTCGATCCCAATAATCACTAAACGATCGATGAGACACGTACAATTATTACCAAAGTAAAACGTATTTAAGCTAACATTAACCAAAACAAATCAACAATTAATGGATCCTAATCACTTTCCTACCCTTTCTCCACGACCAAGAATCAGCTGGTGATTTAGGCAACGGAGGCAGCAACAACGCCTTCCTGCAAAGCCCGAACGGCCATCCTTCGCAACGCACGAGCTCCAAAATGATCGACCTACGATCACCCGATAAAAAATCGTTATCCGTAATCCTACTCATGCTCGAGCATCTCGAGAAACATGTTCTAGCCGAGGCAAATGCATCAAAGCTAGTGTCGCTCGAGCAACGTGAAAGCCGGCTATTGGCCGACCGGAACTCATCCCCATTGACTTCACCTAAATTGGCATTGTAATTTTCGACAAATGATTTTGGGGTTGTTTTGAAATAATCCCCTGCCCCTGGAGACAGAGCCCAGTTGAAGCTTTCTATGCCAATGCCCGATTTTCGCTTGCTTTTCGACTCCATGTACTTGCTTATGATAGCCGAAACAAATATCTGTCGTGAACAAAGTTTTTTTTTTTTTTTTTTTTAAAAAAAAAATGGACTTATCGAAAGAAAACGTATTTAATCTAAAATTTACATTATATTTTGGTAATTTTTACCTCGTCCTCATCGAGAATGGTTGCGCGATCTTCGGACTCGAGAGTCGAGTCGGCTACTTCTTCATTGCAACGAAAAGAATGGCATTTGGTGAATGCATCTTTGAGTAGTGAGGCAAGGCATTTGCATTTCTTGGAGGCATTTGAAGGCTCTTCTTGGTAGAAAATGCTCATTGTCTTTGGTGGGTGTGAGTGAAACTTTTTTTAATAGTATGTAGTGTGAGGACTATAAGGAGATTATATATATATATATGAGCAAAGTGAGCTTGTATAAAATTGTATCTTTTAAAGTGGGTTTCATTTGAAATATACTTAATTTTTTTGGGTTTAAATGACAATTGCTTCTCATCTTATCCCATATTGTTTTGATGTTTTTGTCTTTGGGGTGAAGATTAAGTTAGAGAGGCGAAGAAAACAAATTTTACCTAGATGAGATTGTGTAGATTGTGTATTTCATTAGTTGATGTTGATTTTCCTTGGCCTTAAAATTCCTAAACAAGAAAAAGACAAAAAGGGAAAGAGAGAAAAAAAAAAGTGAATTTGAACATCTAACACCGTCTCTTGGGGGACATCGATAAAATTAGAACAATACAGAGTAGATTAGCATGACCCCTGCGCAAGGATGACACGTATAAATTGAGAAATGTTCAAATTTTAATAAAACACTTCTAACCTCAAAATAAAAGGAAGGGAAAATACAAAAATAAATCCGTTGTTTTTAAGCCTACACTCACATAGTCCCTTCCCTGAAACCTCAACTTACTCAAAACATGCTACAAAGATCTTAATTATCTCAATTTTCGATACTCAACAATACAAAAATCGACTTCTATACATTCCACTTAGGGCTGTAGATGAGCCGAGCCGAGTCGAGTATTGACCTTATCGAACAGGATTGAATTTTTCTTTTTAGTTGCTTGAGCTCGAGCTTGAGCTCGTCGAGCTCGATTTATGTTTCTCGATCTCGACTCGATAAGAAAATACAATAGCTCGAGCTCGAGCTTAGCTCGAAAATTTTTAAGTGAAATTATCATTAAGCACTTGTGTTATTGTTTGTCCCATTTTTGTTGCTATTTTCGTGGCTATTTTGTGTTTTGTTTCCCCCATTTTAGGTCTTTTCTTAGACTTTTCGGTCCGTCTAGTCCTTTCTTATGTTTTCATCTTCATTTTTTGGGTTGTTTAGTTTTTCTGTTACTTTTTCCTCCTATTTTCTCTGTTTTTCGTGTTGTTTCGGTGGTGCAATTTCAGGTGTTGGGTTGGTCTGATTGGCGAACGTTCATCCAGACGAGAAGCGGATGGTTCGAGCACATTTCTGTGGGCCCAAACATGCGAGGATGGAAGTCCCAGCTCGGGCAGTACCCGAGCAACGTAGCCGAGCAAGCTGTAGAAAAAAAAAATGCAAAAATCTTGGACAAGGGGACCTTAGCGCCGCTAAGGCCTTAGCGCCGCTAAGGACCCTTGGTTAGCGGCGCTTTGGATTTTATCGCGGACAGAAGTTAGCAGCTAAGATGCCTTAGCGGCGCTAACCCCTTAGCGCCGCTAAGGTCTGTTTTATGTCTATCGCGGATTTCATGGATTTTGAAATGGGAAGTGTACGAGATCGATGGGAGGGCGTTTGAGGGGGCAGCCAGACTTGTTCTCTTGAGTTTTTTCTTGACTAAAAACATACTTTCTCTTAGTTTTTCATTGGATTCAACCTTGGAGAGTGAAATCTTCCAAGATTTGTCTTGCGGATTTGGTTTTCTTCCTTGTTTTCGACATTGGACTTATATCAATCGTAAGCTTCTCTTTTCGTTTATATGATGATTATGGCTTTGATTGTTGTGAATGTTGATGTTGAATTCGGTATGAGTGGCTAAATTCATATGCTAGGGAATAGGGGATTGATGTTTTGAATTCATTTGCGATTATCATGTTCGTGATTGTTCAATTTGTACGAGTTAAGCTTTTTCTAGGGTTTTCATTCATCGTTCTTGGATTTTGAGAATTATTGAAGGGTGTCACTTCAATCTCCAATTGTTTCAATTGAATTCGATAAATTCATGCATATTGTTGATAATTCTAAACGGATTAGTGGATTAACAACCCTCTAGTCTCCTTTAATCGACTCTTAGAACCGAAAGGGGAGGAGTCGGTCGAAATAGGCTCGTATAAACTAGGCTTGTTCGTAATTGTATTGCCTAGGTGTTAAATGACTTGTTAACTTGTCGTTTAAGTTTGTTCTCTTGTTACGAAGAGTTATTGAGAATGAGTGCTTGAACGTGCCGGTTATTCAAATCACTTAACCGAACAATCATTTGCTTGATAATTGCATTTTCGAACCAAAACGGATATCCCCGACTCCCTAGCTCTTTAAATCCTACTTGTTCTTCGTCTTCGCTTGCTATTTTTATTGCTCATTTAAATCTTGCAGTAGTTTATAATTCAAAAACCAATCCAATCATTTGAGTTAGCATGTTTAGGAATTTTATTTCTTTTATTTCTATCATTTGTGCTTGAATAAACGTACAACATATTCCGGCTAACCTTCCTCGTGAGACACGACCCGGTGTTTGAATCTTTCGATTCTACTCCGGTAAAAATATACACAACAGTTATACTATTTAAATATATGTATACGTGACATTTTAGTAGTTTAATATATATCGAGCCGCTCGACTATGCAAATTATGGGCTCGAGCTCGACACGGATTAGGTCAAACTCGAGCTCGAGTCGAACATTGACTCGAGCGATCGCTAGCGGCTCATGAGCCGCTCGACTCGCTTGCAACCTTAGTTTTGCACCTCATGTTTTATCCTTAATAAAAGATGTGCACATGAAGTATATGTATTAATTAGTAGGACATGCCACCTAACATAGGCGCCATAGGTAAATTTTCTGAAAATGATGCTACATCTAATTCATGTACAAGAGGATTCTATGACTATCAGAGTAGTTTTATCTCTCATAAGCCCATTACATTTTTTTTTAATTTAAATCGGTAAAAGCATTTGACATCCCTCCCTATATATTAATTCAAAACGTGTTGAGTCTATTTGGCGGATTCTCATGCTTCGGATGCTGACATGGCAAAATTCTATGCTTCGTGATGTTGTTTTATTATATTTTTTGCTTTGGAGTTAGATTTGGTATTAGACATAAACTAGTATTCGACCTGTGCAAAATGCACAGATTTATATAAAGTATTGTGAGTTATTTGTATGAATATAACAATTAATTATTTTTCTTTCACTTTTTTGCTGGCCAAATGTACAATTAAATGAGTTGAAATATTTATTTTAAAATTGCGTTTATCTGATTGGATGTAATGTATATTTTGGTACGTCTTTTTTTTGTTAATTATTTAATTAGGAATTTCAAATATTTTTTTCATTTAAAAAAAATTTAATTCAAATGCAACCACAATAATAACATCTAGTCACATTATACGGTCAACACATTATATGGTCAACTGTCAGTAATCAAAAGTTTATTGTAAATTTGAAGTGATTAATGTTGATTATTTAATAATTAAATGAAAGATTAAATACATAAAATGTGACGGTTTTTGGAGGGAAAAGAGTTAAATTGACACATAGGTAAAATTAAATGAGTTTTATTGAATGTTATTGGCTAGTAATTATATATATATAGATAACTTTACACATATATTCATTTATTCAACACCCATGTTGTACATGGGTATTAGTACTAGTCTTAATTCAATTCAAAACCACCCTACTCATTTTTTAAGTACTTACAAGCAAAATGCTTACTTAGAATATCTCCAACAGGCCTTGTATACTGCAAAGAAACGACACAGTAGGAGGAAAATCATTTTTCAACCGGCACTCTTCATTTGCCGGAAACGCTGCGCTTAGTTTTGTGGAACGGTT
>CACSLK010019251.1:6172606-6192505 GCA_902706635.1 Striga hermonthica | reverse complement strand
AAAAAAAAAAAAAAAAAAAGAAAAAAACTTTCAAGATTGAAGGATAACATCAGGCACAATGTGGATTGACAGAGTTTTAACACCTCCAAACCAGATTAAATTGTTAACTATCAACTCATGAAAATCAACAACAAGAAATTATTTTTTAACAAAAAAGAAAAAGGAAATGAAAACAAGCTCACATTTTCAGTCATCAGCCGAGAAAAATGTTGTCGGATTTGATATTTCTCATCAAGAATTGGCAGATCCCGGCGTCTCTGGGTTTCAACGCTGCCAGAAAAATCGGTTCTTGTGCGGTTTTTCTGTAACGAGAGAGGGGATGGGTGTGTGCGTCAAAGAAACTTTTTTCCTGCTTGTTTTTCTTTCTTGTTTTCGGCTATTTTTGGCATAAATAATTATGTATGTAAATTATATTCGATTAGATAAATATGTAAACAATTAGTAATAAACTAGTATTTCATCCTGTGCATTTGCACAAATATAAAATACGTTTTTGTTTGTATTTATTAATTAGACATGTACTTTTACCAATATAAAAATTATTACCTTTTCTTCAGTTATTTTTTATCATTCAAAATTAATTGAAATTTAAATTTTATTATAACCATGCAACGTTTAGTAACATGAATAAAATAATTTATATACTTGTGGCATATATTAAAAAAATTAATATAAATACAAAAATTATTAGTGTTTTTGATTTTTAGAAAAAAAAATATGTGCCCAATCATATTTTTCTTCCGACAATACAATCAAATATAGCGGTTACAGCTCTGAATGTGTCAATCAACTTTAAATTCCAACATTACCGTTACACTTTTGAATATTATGCTACCATATTTAGAATTAATTTAGTAATTGATCTAAAAAATAAAAATATATATATATTAATGTGTAATAGTTTTAGTAGATTAATGAGTAATTAATTAAAAAAATGTTACTCCTTTTGGAGGGAAATGAAAATAGGTTTTACTAAATGTTTTATTAAATGCATGAGCTAGTAATGATATATATATAGATATATTCTCATGTCCCCTTTCTTATATATAATTCACGAATGTGCCGAGGGTAGACTCGCATGTTTCGGATACTATATGACAAATTTTCATGTTGTGTGATTTGGTTTGGATGAATTTAGTTACTAATAATCTAAAAATAAATATGTTTAAAATAACTATAAATATAATAGATATTTATAATCTTTTTTAAGATCATTAATAATCATGTTACAATATTTTTATTTCTGATTCTAGACATGATTTATAGGCATTTTTTTCCTCAATCTTTCTTTTAAATTTATGAAAATATACCAACTTAAATTATAAGTAGATTTAAAAGTGAATAATTTTTTATTTATTATCATTTTTTTATACAATAATATATTACATTAATCATGTCTTGATGAGCTTCGATTTGACACTTATATTGTACGTACAAATATATAAATAACTATATTTATCTTTATAATAAAAATTAAATTACCCGTTAATATTAATTAAAAAATAAAATTATTTAAATCAATTTAATTACAAAATTGTCAAATAATATAATTTTAAAAACAAATATTATAGTATAGATGAATGTCGTATAAGTGTTGAGTGTTATTTTAAATATAAATAATAAAATAGTTAATCAAGAAAGTATTTAAAAATTAAAATAAATTCGTGTAACACACGAGCATTGTACTAGCAAATAAATAAAACTGTAAAGTGTGTGAATTATATTATACGTGTGTTTGTTGTGTATTTCTCCATTTTTATTTATTCATTAATTAATGTGCAGTGCCCACAATTTTATTAGGTGTCAATGAGAAAGCTGGAATCTTAACTCAGCTGTATAAAGGTTGTCTTTTACTTTTTTTGCCCTCCACTTGAGATATGAAAATTATAATAATTCATTTTTTCTTGATGAAAAAAAAAAGGAGCAAATATAATATATGAGCTTGGTAATGAATATGCTGAGGAATTCATAAATTTTATAGTAATGTGATATGGCACATAAGAGTGATATGGTTTACCCGGTAGATACTCGGTTCGGTTTTTATGAGTAAGCTCGGTCTAAGTAACGGGACGGTCCATGGAAGCTTTAGTTGCTCGTTTTCTTCAAGACCTTACAAGTTAGTTTCACCAAGTATGGGTTGTTCAGCCCATTTATGTATCTAAAGGATAGGGTATTGGGTAGACATTGCTCGGCCCATTTATTAACGCGGATTGGTGAAGTGTGATCCGCTCGGCCCATGTGTTCAGCCCATGAAAGAATAAAGGTAAAGGAGGCTTAGAGGGATCGAACGGATGAAAGGTGAAGCGTGAGGCACAAGCTAAGCCTTCAGGTATAAATACGTAGATGAGGAATATGGTAAGGAGGACACTCTAAAACCCTAACCCTACTTACGCTTACGGACGATTCTCTTATACTCTTCTATTCCTTACTGACTTGAGCGTCGGAGAGTTACCGCCGGGAGCACCTCCCGGCGTCATTGCAGGTCTTCGAGAGCTTGAACCGGACGAGGAACGGAAGGGAACCGGGTTGAGGTGTGGAAGTGTTATCAATTGGCGCCGTCTGTGGGACTTTACTATTTTCTCTTACCGATTGAGGATGACGAACACGATCGCGGATGACCAATCAAGGAGGAATTTGGACGATACTTTGGAAGAGGCATGGGTAGCAAGGACACCCTATGGTGGAGGGCCGCCAAAAAGATGTGTTGCTGGGGAGAGCTCGATCACTACTCCCCTTGTTCCCCCTTTGGATCAGGAGAAGGGATCGGCGACCCAGGGAGCAGGCCAGGAGATAGTAATACGGGCATCAGTGCCAGAAGTGGTACTGGAAGATGGAGGACCGGTGATGCAGATGACCAGAGAAGAATTGGATCGCATCGTCGCGGAGGCGGTAGGTCAGGCGTTGGTTGCACGAGACGCGGCGATGAAGGAGAAGCATACCACCATGATAGAAAAGCCAGCCTTGGAGGCGGAACGGTCCGTTGAGGTTGTGGAACGACCTATTGTGGCTACGGAACGACCAGTGGTTAGGGTCGAGCAGCATGTCCCCGGGATGTCTAAGCCTTTAAGGGCCGGTAGGCACCGCAGGGATGATCAAGAGGAGAGATTGGTGATGGAGCAGATAGCCAATCAAATAAAAGAGCTCCAAGCAAGAGTGGAAGGCATGCGACAACTCAGGATGCAGGGTCATCCCTTCACCGATGATGTTTTAGGTGCCGATTTACCTCACAGTTTTAGGGAGCCGAGTACATACTATGATGGGTCCTCAGATCCAACAAGGCATTTGCGGAGTTTTGAGAATGTCGAGAGCCTTTTTGACAACCTTGAAGGGTCCGGCACAGGACTGGTTCCATCAGTTACCCGCAGGATCTGTTCACAGCTTCGATGCGTTTAGCTCGCTATTTATCAATCAGTTCTCTAGCGCGAGGAAACACGAGAAGACGTATATGTCCCTAATGAATATGCAGCAACGTGAGAATGAGTCCCTACGGGAGTATGTGGCCAGGTTTACCCGCGCGTGTGTAGAGGTCCCTTCGGCGACCGAGGAAATAAAGGCTAGCGGATTGACGAGGGGATTGAAAGCGGGTTACTGCAGAAACTCATTAGCCAAGAAGCCTGCTAGGTCTTATGACGAGCTATTGGAGAGGTGTACCAAGTATATGAACATGGAGGAAACGGAGGCGGACTTTGTTGCGCATGAGTGAGCTAAGGGATCCAGAGGGTAAGGTCTTTCTCAAGCCTTGAAATGTTGCTACTCTCAAGAAGTATTATTGTCAGTTTGATTGTAACTCTGAATTGTTTGTGAAACATTTACGCTTTGGTTATTGAATTTGGTTGTTGCATTAAGGATAACTTGAGGTTGTTTTGAAACATTTATGTCTTGGTCTGATGAATGAACTAAGTGTGACGGCTTAAGGCCGAACTCTTGTGAGTTCGGGTGCTGTTCAAAGGATGTGACGGCTTAAGGCCGAACTCTTGTGAGTTCGGGTGCTGTTCAAAGTGTGTGATGGCTTAAAGCCAAAATCTCGTAAGTTCGGGTGCTGTTCGAAAGGGTAACGGCTTAAGGCCGAGCTCTTGTGAGTTCGGGTGCTGTTCGAAAGGATGACGGCTTAAGGACGAACTCTTGTGAGTTCGGGTGCTGTTTAAAAGGGTGACGGCTTAAGGCCAAACTCTTGTGAGTTGGGGTGCTGTTCGACAGTGGACGGTTTAAGGCCGAACTCTTGTGAGTTTGGGTGTTGTTCAAAGTGTGTGATGGCTTAAGGCCGAACTCTCGTAAGTTCAGGTGCTGTTCGAAAGGGTAACGGCTTAAGGCCGAGCTCTTGTGAGTTCGGGTGCTGTTCGAAAGGATGACGGCTTAAGGCCGAACTCTTGTGAGTTCGGGTGCTGTTTAAAAGGGTGACGGCTTAAGGCCAAACTCTTGTGAGTTCGGGTGTTGTCTGAAAGGTGAACGGTTTCAAGCCGAGCTATTGAGACTTCGAGGGTTGTTCCAGTGTCGCGACGGTCTTGATGCTGGAATGGCGATTCTTCGACATTTGCTCGGTTTTGCTTCGAAACCAGACTGGGAGACTTTGGGTTTATTGGCTCGGTTTTGTGCACATACCGAGCAGGTTACTAGCGAGATATTGCTTCATAGCCGAGTGATCTCGATGGTCGGGCGGTTAGGGAGGCATAGACCGAGCAATAGATACTCGGGTATGTGCTCGGTTTTCCGCAAACATATAACAGAGTTGAGTGTCAAGGATTTTTTCACGCGGGGCAATATTTACGTGTTTGTTCGGTCTTGTAGTCATAACCGAGTAGAGCAAGAATCACGTATAGTGTTTGCTCGGTTTCTAATAGAACGAGCAGGTGAAGGACTTGCACATGTTGATACGCGGAAGTTGCACGGTTTTTGCTTAAAAACCGGGCAGAGTGATAGGCATAGTACCTGCTCGGTTTCTAATAGACCGAGCAGGTGAGATACCGCCGGTTAATATGAGGAAGGTGCTCGGTTTCTCATAAGTACCGAGCGTGAGCAGGACAATGCTCCAAGAGTTGGGTCAGTTCCATGTACCGAGCAGATTACTCTGTAGAATATTGTCTCCAAACCGATTAACCTTGCTCGGGCAGTTAGTGTTTGCTCGGTGCCTCACGGACCGAGCATGGGAGAGACATGCATATTGACACGTGAAAGGTGTTCAATATCAAGTGTAGTGCTTGCTCGGTTCCTCACAAGACCGCGCAGACGAACAATCCGCATATTTAGCTTATGAACCGAGCGTGGTGATGGGCATGGTGTTTTCTTGGTCTCTAAAGGACCGAACAGGTGACGGATCTCGCATGATTGAAGCGTGAAGGGTGGCTCGGTTTTTGCTAAGGTACCGAGCGGTATGATGGGCGTAAATATATGCTCGGTTTTTCATGAACCTAGCAGGTAGGGTGGCACGATTTATGGGTTGCGGGTCTTTGGTTGGCTCGGTTTTCGCTAATATATCGAGCAGATTGATAGGAATAAGTGTTTGCTCGGTTATTCATGGACCGAGCAGGTGGTAGACCCGCGTATGGACACGCGAAAGGCGCGTGGTTTTGCTTATGAACCGAGCAAGGTTATAAGCATGTTGA
Organism: Striga hermonthica; assembly: GCA_902706635.1. Taxonomy (NCBI): domain Eukaryota; kingdom Viridiplantae; phylum Streptophyta; class Magnoliopsida; order Lamiales; family Orobanchaceae; genus Striga; species Striga hermonthica. The sequence continues at coordinate 6,186,905 of CACSLK010019251.1, read as the reverse complement.
AACGCGGAAGGGGCTCGCTCGGTTTCTTATGGACCGAGCAGATGAACAATCCTTATGCCTCGCGTATGAACCGAGCAAATGAAAAATCTTCATATTTCGCTTATGAACCGAGCTGTATAATAGGCATAATGTTGGCTCGGCTTCTCATGGACCGAGCATGTGAAAGACCCGCATGTTGGTATACGGAAGGTGTTCGGTTTTATATCAAGAGGGGTGTTGTGCGTAGTGTTTGCTTCGGAGATTATTGTTCGAGGGCATCCGATTAGCTGAGCCTCGCATGGGTACTCAAATATGGTTCGGTTTTCGCTCGTTGTCTATGCATATAGGTACAAAGAGGGGTGAACCATTCGAGGCATGCTCTTTTTTGATCAGATTCATATATTGTATCATGGCACATCTGTTTATGGACGACGCCCGTTTGGCCGCATATGCTATCACTCAGTCGATATATAATTTTTATTATGGCAGTCATTATCAAACGAGTCCATCAGGCTTGAGACGCTTTGGCTCTTTTGATAATGGGGGGGCTAGATGATATGGCACATAAGAGTGATATGGTTTACCCGGTAGATACTCGGTTCGGTTTTTATGAGTAAGCTCGGTCTAAGTAACGGGGCGGTCCATGGAAGCTTTAGTTGCTCGTTTTCTTCAAGACCTTACAAGTTAGTTTCACCAAGTATGGGTTGTTCAGCCCATTTATGTATCTAAAGGATAGGGTATTGGGTAGACATTGCTCGGCCCATTTATTAACGCGGATTGGTGAAGTGTGATCCGCTCGGCCCATGTGTTCAGCCCATGAAAGAATAAAGGTAAAGGAGGCTTAGAGGGATCGAACGGATGAAAGGTGAAGCGTGAGGCACAAGCTAAGCCTTCAGGTATAAATACGTAGATGAGGAATATGGTAAGGAGGACACTCTAAAACCCTAACCCTACTTACGCTTACGGACGATTCTCTTATACTCTTCTATTCCTTACTGACTTGAGCGTCGGAGAGTTACCGCCGGGAGCACCTCCCGGCGTCATTGCAGGTCTTCGAGAGCTTGAACCGGACGAGGAACGGAAGGGAACCGGGTTGAGGTGTGGAAGTGTTATCATAATGCTTACTCTTCAGTTGCCTTTAACGCAACCATGAAAGATGATTAAAAATATATCACATATATTATAAGGAAATGCTACAATCCCATTACGGAACCATTCCGTCGTGATCTGTAACCGTTAGATTATCATATAACCGTCATAGATAGTTGATTTAACGGTTACCAACCCCGACAGAATGATTCCGTAACGGGACTGTAGAATCTCCTTTATATTATATATATACACAATAACACACACATATTATAATAAAGGGTAAGTTAGGAAATTGATTTTTTTCAACAGATATATGTGTTTCTAAACAAAAATTTCATACTTTACAAAATATTATAAATAAAAATATAATATTTATAATTTATGTATACACTTTTTTTGAACTAATGCGGTACACGTGCGATGCACGAGATAGTTTTATTAAGGTAAGCATTTAGATTTGAATGATTGAATGATTGAAAGAAACGCATGTGTTTGAATAAAACAAAATGTAACTTATATATTATTAAACGCATTCTTGTACACAACATTATTTGTTTGGTCTTTTTGGTAAATCCACAAATTATAATTGGATTCTAGATATAAGCTTAAATAAATCAGTTAAATTATTTAGTTGGTTATATATGATATGATTTATACTGGTTTTATGGAGATTGTATGGCCAAATATAACGGATATTGTAAAATAATTTTCTTGATATTCTATAACCTTATTATTTTAAAATTGTAAAGTACTTAATTTAAAGAAGAAAAAAATTGTGTAAGTGTATGCATTCAATTTCAAATTTGTGTTCTAGAAGATTAAACAAAAACCAAATTCTTAGGATGTTCCAATCTGGTTTTATTTTGAATTCTAAATTAATATTATCTGACTCTGTTTTATGTTTAAAAAAATTCGAACTAAAGAAAGTAGTAACCAAATGATAAGGCATTTTTAAGTTTTACTTTTCAATTTGAAATTGGTCTGATTCTATGCAATTCGATATTTTTTTAATAAACATGATCTGTTGCAATTAGATGAAAATACAGGTTATAATATTTTGTCTAATTCAAAATTCTTTATTTTATGGTAAACATATTTTTTAAATAAAAAGTGAGAGAGTTCTGACTTTTACAAAATTGCATGCCAAAATTACCTAAATTAATCCGATTTATATGCAATCAGATTTTTTTAATTAAAAACTGATATTGCAATTAAGAAAATATATATGTGATAGTATTTTGCCTAATTCAAAATTCTCGATTTTATGGTAATCGGTTTTTTAATAAAAAATGAGAAAAATTTTGACTTTTGCAAAATTATAAGTATCGGTCGAAATTTATCTAAATTAAATCAAAAAACCCATGAATTTAGGGTGCATATATAGCTAATTGATTTTTTGAAAATAATTTAAAAAAAAATTCATAAATTTTACAGTAATGCTTTCTCTACAGTTGCCTTTTGGAAAAATGCAACCATGAAAGATGTTTAAAAATATATCACATATATTATATATATACAATAATACGCACACATAATATAATATAATATAATAATAAAGGGTAAGTTAGTGAATTGATTTTTTCAACAGATATGTCTTCACAAAATATTGTCAATAAAAAATATAATATTTATAATTTTTGTATACACTTTTTTAAAATATGACTAATTCATCCGAATAATGGTTGAGCGGTTCAAGAACTTTTGGTGCATAAGAAAACAACTTAGCATTGCATGCATAGAATATAAAATTTGACAACCACATGAAAAATGATATTTTGTTAACCTTACAAATTATTATAAGGTGGATCCCTTTTTTTTTTTTTGGGTACAGGGACCTTCCGGTTTCCGAATTCACAGGGGAACCGACAAATCCGGAATCAAGCCGGGTAGGACCACAAGGGAGGTAAAGCTCTCCCTCAAGAGTTTTAACACTACTGCATTCCCAGGACTCGAACACGAGACCACTGGTTAAGCTGGAAGAGACCCAAGCCATCTCATCCCTTTTTTTTCACATACACAATAAACTTTATTCAATAACTCAACAAAGGATTACAACTGGATAGTCCAATGACTAAAAAGAGAGTAATTCTAGACAACTTAAACACTTTCACATGGGAAGGCAAAGAATCACCTCCCTACATCAGTTGGTATCAGCAGTCAGTACGATTCGCGATGTCGTCGGGACGAAGAGATACCGCAAACAAACAACGTGATGCAACCTTCAACGATCGGTTTCAACAAACTGACTATCGATTTCAAGAGGTGGACGTGAGTTTCACGGATTGGTTTGCAGATCTTTCGACGGGGATCAATGATGTGTGTTTGACGCCGAACAACGTGATTGTTGCGGATTTGCAGATGAACCGTGCCGCCGGCGATCGGGGTGTGCGCGGGGGAGTTCACGGAGGAAGTGGAGGTCGTGGTCCAGGCGGGGCGCCCCGTCGACGATCTCCACAACCACGTCCGGCGATGCAGACGGCGAGGAGACCATCTTGGAGGTGGATCCCTTCGGAGAGTGGCCGCCTCCGCCTGTCGAGACTAAGCTCGTTGTTGCACACAACGGCCAACAAGGTGTAGTTTTTTAGGAGAATGACGGACTATTGTACCACGGTCTGCCTATTTTTTATGAGGAGCCACTTTTGGCGTCGATAGAGGACGAGTACCATGTGGTTGTAGAATTATCTGTGGGGCCAAAGGTTGTGCCTGGAATGGATGTTTTCAGTGAATTGGGAGATGGATTTTCTTGGTCTTTTATTCAACAAGCATATATGTCTGATAACTCACATGGTGTGCCTAAAAAGGACAAAGTGGAGAGTTGTTGTCATAGATTTTTTGCTTGTGAGTATACCAAGTTTATGGCCCGTCAAATTGGCCCGGTCAGGATTATGGAGCAGTTGAAGACGAGATTTCTTCGGATTCGAGGGCGAATCCTTTTCGACAGGGGGAGAATGATGGAGATAAGGATGTTTATTATTTGTTTCTCTCTTTATTATTATTATTATTATTATTATTATTATTATTATTATTATTATTATTATTATTATTATTATTATTATTATTATTATTATTATTATTAGTGGTATTATAGATTTGGTAGGAAACTTATTTATTTATATATTTTGTTAGGATTCTTGTCTTGTTGGACAAGTTAGTATTAGGGTTTTAGGAGCCTTATTTAAAGGACTCATCCTTTATTGTTTTATTCAGTTGAATATGAAATAAGAAATCTGTTCTTGTGTGGTTTATCGAGAGAGTATCTCTTTTATCTTCCCATTCGTACGCTTTCTCCTACATCAGATAAGGATGTTTATTATTTGTTTCCCTCTTTATTATTATTATTATTATTATTATTATTATTATTATTATTATTATTATTATTATTATTATTATTATAATTATTATTATTATTATTATTATTATTATTAGTGGTATTATAGATTTGGTAGGAAACTTATTTATTTATATATTTGTTAGGATTCTTGTCTTGTTGGACAAGTTAGTATTAGGGTTTTAGGAGCCTTATTTAAAGGACTCATCCTCTATTGTTTTATTCAGTTGAATATGAAATAAGAAATCTGTTCTTGTGTGGTTTATCGAGAGAGAGTATCTCTTTTATCTTCCCATTCGTATGCTTTCCCTACATCAGTCCGTATCAGCAGTCAGTACGATTCGCGATGTCGCCGGGACAAAAAGATGCCGCAAACAAACAACGTGATGCAACCTTCAACGATCAGTTTCAACAGATCGACTACCGATTTGAACAATTGGACGTGCGTTTCACGGATTGGTTTGCCAATCTTTCGACGGGGATAGGGGATTTGTGTTTGACGCTTAACAACATGATTGTTTCGGAATTGCAGACGAACCGCGATGGGGATGTGGGCCGTGGCAATCGCGGGGGAGACAGAGGCGGACGTGGGGAACGCAGCCATGTCGGGACACCCCGACAGCGATCCCCGCCACCTCTGAACGGCAACGATGTTGGCGATTTTGGGGCTCAACAGGAGCAGTCCAAATGCTTTTTTTGGGCATGTGAAGAAGATGCAGAAATTAGGCCTGTGCGGAGAGAATTTGGTCGCAAGGTTAGTCGATGGGATGGCCCATTTTGCGTAAACATCCTCAAATTCGACGAAGAGCGAGATGACGGGTCATTGTACGATGGTCCGCCAATTTTTTATGAGGAGCCTCCGGTGATAAAGACGTATTTATGCGACAATATGGGTCCCGCGTGGGACGTCGCAAAGGTTGAGTCTTCAAATGGGAAGCCATCGTTTAGACCTGATTTTCAGAGTATCTTGGCCAAAGATGATTTTTTGGAGCCGAAGCCGAGACTCAATAACTGGTGGGTCATTTTTCGATTTTATATCTCGAAGTCTCCCAACAACAGGGTGCTTGGTTCGCAGTTATGGATTTGATAGAGATAAGGATGTTTACTATTAGTTTTTCTCTTTATTGTTATTATTATTATTATTATTATTATTATTATTATTATTATTATTATTATTATTATTATTATTATTATTATTATTATTAGTGGTATTTAGGTTTGGTAGGAAACTTATTTATTTATATATTTGTTAGGATTATTGTCTTGTTGGACAAGTTAGTATTAGGGTTTTAGGAACCTTATTTAAAGGACTCATCCTCTATTGTTTTATTCAGTTGAATATGAAATAAGAAATCTGTTCTTGTGTGGTTTATCGAGAGAGAGTATCTCTTTTATCTTCTCATTCGTACGCTTTCTCTACATCAGTTGGTATCAGCAGTTAGTACGATTCGCGATGTCGCCGGGACGAAGAGATGCCGCAAACAAACAACGTGATGCAACCTTCAACGATCGGTTTCAACAAACTGACTATCAATTTCAAGAGGTGGACGTGCGTTTCACGGATTGGTATGCAAATCTTTCGACGGGGATCGAGGATGTGTGTTTGACGCCGAACAACGTGATTGTTGCTGATTTGCAGATGAACCGTGCTGCCGGCGACCGGGGTGTGCGCGGGGGAGTTCACGGAGGAAGTGGAGGTCGTGGTCCAGGCGGGGCGCCCCATCGACGATCTCCACAACCACCGTCCGGCGATGCAGATGGCGAGGAGACCATCTTGGAGGTGGATCCCTTCGGAGAGTGGCCGCCTCCGTCTGTCGAGACTAAGCTCGTTGCTGCACACAACGGCCAACAAGGTGTAGATTTTGAAGAGAATGACAGACTATTGTACGACGGTCCGCCTATTTTTTATGAGGAGCCACTTGTGGCGTCGATAGAGGACGAGTACCATGTGGTTATAGAATTATATGTGGGGCCAAAGGTTGTGCCTGGAATGGATTTTTTTTTAGTGAATTGGGAGATGGATTTTCTTGGTCTTTTATTCAACAAGCATATATGTCTGATAACTCGCATAGTGTGCCTAAAAAGGACAAAGTTGAGAGTTGTTGTCATAGATTTTTTGCTTGTGAGTATACCAAGTTTATGGCCCGTCAAATTGGCCCGGTCAGGATTATGGAGCAGTTGAAGACAAGATTGCTTCGGATTCGAGGGCGAATCATTTACGACAGGGGGAGAATGATGGAGATAAGGATGTTTGTTATTTGTTTCCCTCTTTATTATTATTATTATTATTATTATTATTATTATTATTATTATTATTATTATTATTATTATTATCATCATTATTATTATTAGTAGTAGTATTATAGATTTGGTAGGAAACTTATTTATTTATATATTTTGTTAGGATTCTTGTCTTGTTGGACAAGTTAATATTAAGGTTTTAGGAGCCTTATTTAAAGGACTCATCCTCTATTGTTTTATTCAGTTGAATATGAAATAAGAAATTTGTTCTTGTGTGGTTTATCGAGAGAGAGTATCTCTTTTATCTTCCCATTCGTACGTTTTCTCCTACATCATAAAAAGAGAGTAATTCTAGACAACTTAAACACTTTCACATGGGAAGGCAAAGAATCACCTCCCCTCCACAGCCACTTTGGCTAACATTTTAACCAGAAAACACACAGGAACGTTAGAAACAATAGAACAAACCCTAAAAAAGCTAAGAAAGCATAAATGTCACCAACGATAATGCCATTGGCACAGTTGAATGGTTCTTGCGTCTTGAAACTAGTCCCTTGTCATCAACAAAACAACTGATAGACTGAAGCTTGCACTGTACATCTCTTTTAAGTAGCCATCTAATTGCATGAAGTGCCTTCTTCCTTAGTGCTTGCAAAAGTCAGAGCTTCAAACCAGCTATGGATCAAAATCCCCTCATTGAGAACTAGACATATCAAAATGGGTCGGTGGTGCAGGCCGGCCCTCAGCCCTCCAAAACTTGTCGTTTGGTGGGGCGGGACTGGTCGACCCACCATCTCAGCGGGCCTGTGAAAGGACAGTCTGATCTAACCCCGCCGCAGGCCGTTGGTTACGAGCACTGCAAAAAGTTGGTTTCCCTTTCGAACTCCATAGCCTGCCTCAAACTAAAAACCTCCCAACAGAGGGAATAATGATTTGTTCTTTTGTAACATGTTATATGAAGCAAATGTCTGTTGATAAATATTGTTGCACATTGTTGGATTTTGTTTGCCCATGTATGTGTACATAGCATGATTAAGATCAACAAAAGTGTGCACGAACATGATTAAGCCACAAGTTCAGTACTTTACAGATGTGTGCACTGAACGCACGTTGTTGGATTTTAGTCATGCGAATCAATCGCACACGCAGCGGAATTTTAAATTTTATTACCAACAACGAAGATCCGGCTATAGCTATTCGATATGATCCTAGATCGCGTGAATGATACATGAAAACTTACAGTTATTCATCTTGTCCTCGACTATGGTATCCACACAATCCAGTTTCCCGATGCACGATCTAACGCCAATGAATTCCTTCTGGTGAAGAGGCTAGAAAACCTCGATCCAAAAAGCTAGGAATGTTTTAATCTTAATCTCTCAATCTCTAAGGTGTTTTGGGATCTCTTCTCTCTTTTATCATTCCATCGATTGATGATTATGAAGAGATAATGAGATATTTATAATTAGGTCAAAACCTAATTATATGGGCCTTAGGATACCCTAGAGCTCAATAGGTAATTGGACCTAATCCAACTAATATTTTTAATTAAATATAAATCTAATTTAACTTAATTAAATATTTTCTATCAAATAGAAAATAATCTCATTACTCATAAATAAATATTTCAATCTAATTGAATATTTAACACTCTCGATTCACTCTTAGTCGGAAAACTGATTGCATATTGTGTGACCCTATAGGCCTTCATATATTGACATAAATCTGATTTATGATCCTTACGAAATTCCTAGACTGAGTCAAAGGACGAACTCAAAATATGAAGTACGTTTACATGGACAAGCAAACAAACCTTTAGTGTAGAATTCAATAGTGATGCGATCATTTCATTCACGACCCACTCGATTAAGCTTAGGACTTGAACGTGTGTCTATCCAAACAGCTTAATCATTTTATTTCATCTCACTGGTTGATTTTATCAACTATATTTGAACATCATTTCAAATATAATCATGTGCATTGGCCAATGACTATATCAACCCAGTATAGAGAAAACGAGTGTTCTCTCGGAACTATATTCGAAGAATGAATCCTATCTTGGCTTAACTACCAATTCCATGTATATCGTGATCTACCCAACACAAGCCCGTATCTACCCATAAGGGCGTAAGTGTTGGACTAGGTCTAAGTAAATCACTATATATATGAGTTGCGTATTAACCTCAAACCAAAGGACTATTACACCATTCCACACACTGATACTCCCATTGACACATAAACAAATAGTTTATCGGTAGGGTATGCCAATACTCTCCAAAGTATCCATGTGTCCATCACGAATATCAATTATTCATAGCAGTGAGGCATACTATATTCTCCAAGAATATGATGCAGACTACATGTCAATCTATCGTGTATCATTAATATCCCTTTCTTAATGATCATCGATTGAGACGATTTGAGAGTTATACTTTATCAATTAACATCTCACTCTGTTAACGATAATATCAACTCAAGGGAGCAATTAATTAATAAATTGCAAACAATCAAACAATTATTTAATTAATTGCAATACCATAATTATAATTCAATATAATTATTAATGTGACCATGTATATATGTCCTTAAAATGATTGTCTCTAGGACACATATACCAACACACGTATGGTCACTTTTGTGTTTCTAATTTGGTGAATTTAACTTGCATATAAATACTTTACATTGTCCATATGTTTTATTGCCCATTATAATTTCATTTTGTATCCCACGTTGGATTCATAGTATTTTTTTTACTTTAGTTTTTTTTTTGGTGGGCTGGCCCACGGCCCGCCCCGCCAAAACACGCGGCCCGCGCAGGCGAGCTCTTTTAGGCTCGCTCTTTGGCGGGCCTTTAAAACTACAGTCCAACCCACCTATTTGGCAGGGCTGGACGGGTTAGGACCGCCCGCGGGCCCAAGCTTGTTTTGACAAGTCTACTAAGAACACCTCTTCTAAGACTCAACCCAACCTGAAGTGGTAGATAGAGCGCTGACAGCTAATAAAGCATGCCCTACTCCCAAGTGACAATCTCCCACCTCAGATTATTGCCACCACTTGTTCTGGATTTGTAACTGTCTGCTTAGATTTCTTTTAGCCTCCAGGATTGTAGAATACTCCGTCCATTCATCCCAAGCTCTCTTTACAATCACATCCTTAGATGTCCACACTTTTTCGAAAAACCAACCATCTCTAGTCTTTCAGAGCCACCAAAGAAGGTAGTTTGAAAGACTAATTCTGTCACAAAGACTTTCACCACAGCCCCTGGAGCATACCTCAAACCACCAATTTTTGAAGGAATCTTTTTATGACTTCAAGCTATACCAATTTATTCCCACCAATTTTCAACAGATCTTGGCTCTGTAGCATTTGAAAAAGATATGTTCTAGATCCTCCCTCTCTCTCCACACACATGACACCACACATCCAATCTCAAACCTTTTTTTGCAACTTCACACTAGTGCTCAAAAAACCAAACCAACATTTCCACAAGAATTTTTTAATCTTACTTCTTACGGGAAACCTTGATGTGGTTCTCCACGTCTGCTTGGTGAGAAGGTTTGTGCTAGCCCCTGCCTCCTCCTTTGAACTCTACTGAATCAGGTACTCATAGACAACCTTGACAATAAACACTCCTTTGATATGGCAGTGCCATATGAGTTTATCCCTTTGCTCACAGTGACTCAAAAGAATCTTAAGAGTAACTTTTGCATCTAAAGGTTATAAGAATTGGGGGATTAGCTCAACATCCCACTCTCTGGTATCGTTCAGCATAAGATCATTTACTCTCTGCAGTCTATCTTTGTCTCTAAGGAATTGGCATTCCATAATGATGGCTAAGATGGGAGCCAAGGTGACTGCCAAATGTTTATACTCTTACCATCTCCCACTCTATACCTTAACCCTAGTTTTAGAGATTATCTAGCTTTCAACCAACTCCTCAATTGCCATGAGTCAGTATTTTTACATTGAACATCCATAAGTTGTTGATTCCAAAAGTATTTGCCTTTCAATACTCTATTGACTAATAAGTTTGGCTTGGTTATCAGTCTCCACAGTTGTTTTACAATGAAAGATTTATTGAACATCCTAAGATTTCTAAAACCTAACCCCCACTCTATTTAGGTTTAACCATATTATCCCAAGCAGTCCAATGGATTTTCCTATTTCCCTCCCCCCTTGACCCCACCAAAATTTTGCTATTTCACTACAAATGGTTTTACAGATAGAGGCAGAGATTCTAAAGCAGGACATTACAAAGGTTGGAAGTGCATCTAATAATGACCTAAAAATAACCTCTCTACCATCCTCACTCAGAAACCCATTTTTCCAATTGCACACTATTTGTTTCACCTTTTCACTTTCAAATTAAAAAACCTCTCTCTTATTTTTTTTTATTTTTTTTATTTTCGGTGGCAAAGCCATGTATCTGGAAGAATGAACCCTAGAGATCCCATTCAACAAATTGCAAGTCTTAATGATAGCATTAACAGTAGTGTTTTCAAAAAAGAAAATTGACGACTTCTCCATATTAACCAATTGGCCAGAGGACCTACCATATTCATCAAGAATACTCAGGATAAACAAAGCTTGAGAAGTATTTGCTTTACAAAACAGTATAGAATCATCAGCAAAAAACAAATTAGCAATCATAGGGGCATGCTTAATGATTCTAACATGATGAAACTCATATCTAAGGGGCATGCTTACTGATTCCCCACGGCGGACATTGAAGTCATCGTGTTCGCCAAAAAGGATAGAAAGCACGAAAACATACTTACACCAGAAGATAACACAAAAACTACGAACCAAGCACGAAGACATATTTACACCAGAAGACAACACAAAAGCTACGAACCAACTCAAAAGTAAACAAAAATGCTCCTCCACAGCTGACAAACTACTCCACAATTCCACATATTTGACCCCGAGAGCAACCACCCAAAACAGACAGAGACCCCAAACCAAAACTGAACCAGAAATTGCAGTATCGCTATGCCTAACTAGAGTTGGGCCTCCAATTCCGTTTCATTTCCCAAAAAGACAACTCTGGGACTAGTGACGGAGATCAACTCAAAACACCAATCTCAACCGACAAACAAAGGCCGACGAGCCACTGACCCACACCCACCGGGTAGCCCCATTGCCCAACCCTAGGACGGTGAGGAAAAGATGGGAGGAAAAGAAACAAAAAGGCCCCAAACCTCCCACCACTTCATCCATCAGCACTTTATACTAACAACAATCGGTGCCCCGAACCCTAGCCACCAGTGACCCCTCCGCCCCACACCAGACAAAACAGAATCAAGGGGAGAGAAGAGGCTAGCCTTGACTCCGACCACCGCAAGGCAGCAGCTGGAGCTTCCCGCCCCATCCACGTCGCGTACGCTGGGACCACTTCATGTCCTGTAAGGTACCTTGCGATTGAGACGAAGCCCTTGCTCGATCGAGAGATCCAACACTTTTGGACGGCCAGCACTCGGCGGCGCAGAGCGTCTCGCTGGGAGAAGGCATTCGACGAATTTCTAGGCTAGGCTTTTTTCTGCGACAATTTAAGGGAAAAAGGGATAGAGAAAATGTTTTTGAGCTATTCAGCTATAAATTAGAGGGGTGTATTCGTTTGGAATTTTTAAATGACATTATGAGTTTAATATTTTCAAATTTTGGAAGAATCCCATTAAATCTTATGTTTGAAGATGAGACGTAGAGTGAGATTTCGTATAATATTTTTTGTTTTGAAATCCTAGTAAATCTTAAAAAATATTAATTAGTTTTAAATTAGTTAAATACCTTAGTTTGTAAGGCTTTTTAAAACCTCAAATGAATACCTCTAATATTTTTAAAATTCTTAAAAAATCTAAATTAAATATACTATAATTTTTAAGTATTAAAAAATCTTGGAAATCTATTTATCTAAGAAACAACCTGTTTACCAAAAATAGTAACAAGAAAAGTCAACAGACATTTATTGCATCATACTTTTGGCAATTTTTATTTTTTTATTTTTAAATTATTTCTAAAAAATCAATCAGCTATATATGCATCCTAAATTCATGGGTTTTGTGGATTTAATTTAGGTAAACTTCGACCATGCTTACAATTTTGTAAAAGTCAAAATTCTTTCTCATTTTTAATTTAAAAAAAAATTGATTACCATAAATTCGGGAATTTCGAAATAGGCAAAAATATTGTCACATATTTTTTTTATTAATTCCAACAAATTAATTGTTTATTAAAAAATCAGATTGCTTAGAAATCGTGTAAATTTTGTAAAATTCGGCATGAGCATGTTAATTTTGTAAAAGTGAAAATTCTCTCATAATTAAAAAAAAATGTTTACCATAAAATTCAATAAGGCAAAATACTATAACATGTATGTTTACCTAATTACAACACATCATGTTTATTAAAAAAATTAGACTGCATAGAAATCGGGCCAAATTTCAAATTAAAAATTAAAATTTAAAAATCATATATCATTTGGCTATTATTTTTTTTAGTTCAAAATTTTTTAAAACATAAAATAGAGTAAGATAATATTAATTTGCAATTCAAAATGAAATCGGATTAGAACATCTTAAAATTTTGAGTTTTGTTTAATTTTGATTGCATACACTTACAAAATAAAATAATGATAGCATACACTTACAAAAAATTATATATATGCTGCTAAATAAATAATTTATTTATTTAAGCTTATTTCAAATCTTAATATAATTTATGTCGATAGACGATGTATCAAACGATCAAATAAATAATGTTGTGTACAAAGATGTGTTTAATAATATATAAGTCACATTTTATTTATTTCAATACAAACATTTCTATCAAATCATTCAAATTTAAATGCTTACTTTAATAAAACTAGCTTGCACGGATACACACTTAGTTTTAAATAAATACACTCATTAGTATTATGTGATTTTACATTTTGAATTTACAATTAAGTAAACTTTAAAAAAAAAGGGTTAATTGCCAATAAAACCTTGACCTTTTACTTTTGGCAATTTAATCCAAACTTCTAGATAAATGCAAAATAATCTCAGCCTTGTATTACTTTTGCAAAATGAACTTAAAACCCACTTCTAACAAAGCAATGTCCGCCAGATCTTAGCTTTGTCCGACGGGTTTTAAGTCCATTTTGCAAAAGTAATACAAAGCTGAGATTATTTTGCATTTATCTAGAAGTTTGGATTAAATTGCCAAAAGAGAAAAAGTCAAGGTTTTATTGGAAATTAACCCAAAAAAAAAAAAGATAAAAATACATTCAAGCTTGAGAAATCAGGAACAAGTCACTGCCTTCTGCAACCCTAGTTCCCACTTCCCACTCCCCGTTCAGTGCTTCAGCCGCTCTCGCCGCACCGTCCTCCGACGCTCCGACCACCACCCCACCGGCTTCCGGCGCTCACTCATCTTCCCAATTCCGGTTAGCTTTCTACCTCTGTCGCAGTCTCTAATCTCTATCTCTCGTTTCGCTCGCTCCCCCTTTCTGACAACCTTCGTTTTGGTTCAAGGCTTCAAGCATTCATCAATTGGCGTTGGTTCCCTTTATCTCCAGCTAGGTTTACGTTAGGTTCCCAGTTCTTGAACTCCAGTTTCATTTGGAACGCCCATCAGCCATTAAACAAATAGGTTTCAATTTTGCCTTTTTTTTTTTTTTTT